>JAGIQG010000001.1:663455-763716 GCA_024679065.1 Sphyrna mokarran
CATTCCCTTCTCTTCCATATACTAATCAATTAACCTCTTAAACGCCACCAAACTTGGCGCATCTACAACAGCTGCAGGCAGGGCATTCCACTCCCTAATCACTCTTTGAGTAAAGAACCTACCTTGTATCCGCCTATAACTCTGTGTGGGGTTGGTGTGTGTGGTGTGTTTTTTTTTTTTTTTTTGTGGCGCATCTACAACAGCTGCAGGCAGGGCATTCCACTCCCTAATCACTCTTTGGTAAAGAACCTACCTCTGATATCCGTCCTATAACTCATACCCCTTAATTTAAAGTTGTGTCCCCTCGTGCTAGCTTTTTCCATCCTAGGAAAAAGGCTATCACTGTCCACCCTATCTAAACCTCTAATTATCTTATATGTTTCAATAAGATCCCCTCTTAGCCGCCTCCTTTCTAACGAAAACAACCTCAAATCCTTCAACCTCTCTTCATAGGACCTGCCCTCCATACCAGGCAACATCCTGGTAAACCTTCTCTGTACCCTCTCCAATGCCTCCACATCTTTCTTATAATGTGGCGACCAGAACTGCACACAATACTCCAAGTGCGGCCGCACTAGAGTTTTGTACAGCTGCAACATGATGCTGCGGCTCCTAAATTCAATCCCCCTACCAATAAAAGCTAAGACTCCATAAGCCTTCTTAACAACTTTATCCACTTGACTGCCTACTTTCAGGGATCTATTGACACATACACCAAGATCCTTCTGTTCCTCAACACTATTAAGAGCCCTACCATTAGCCCTATACTCTACACATTTATTGTTCCTGCCAAAGTGCATTACCTCACACTTTTCCACATTAAACTCCATTTGCCACCTCTCGGCCCAGCTCTGCAACTTGTCCAAGTCACTCTGTAAACTAAAACACCCCTTTCACTATCTACCACACCACCAACTTTAGTATCATCTGCAAATTTACTGATCCATCCCTCAATACCCTCATCCAGATCATTTATAAAAATTACAAACAGCAGGGGCCCCAAAACAGACCCCTGAGGAACACCACTCGTCACCGAACTCCACGATGAATATCTCCCATCAACCACCACCCTCTGTCTTCTATCTGCCATCCAATTTCTAATCCAATTAGCTAAATCACCCTCTATTCCACACATCTGCATTTTCTGTAGAAGTCTTCCATGGGCCACCTTATCAAAAGCCTTACTAAAGTCCATATATACTACATCAACCGCCTTACCCCCATCCACCTCTCTGGTCACTTTCTCAAAAAACTCAATGAGGTTAGTAAGGCATGACCTACCCTTCACGAAACCATGCTGACTATCCCCAATCAATTCATTTCTCTCTAAATAACTATAAATCCTATCCCTAATAATTCTCTCCAATACCTTGCCCACAACAGAAGTAAGACTCACTGGCCTATAATTCCCAGGAAGGTCTCTCTTCCCCTTCTTAAACAATGGGACCACATTCGCCATCCTCCAGTCCTCCGGAACCACACCCGTAACCAACGAGGACCTGAAGATCAGAGCCAGAGGCTCTGCAATCTCCTCTCTTGCCTCCCAGAGAATCCTAGGGTAAATCCCGTCCGGCCCAGGGGACTTATCCAACTTCAAACCCTCGAGAATTTCTAACACATCCTCCCTATCTACTACAATACTCCCCAATTTGCAACCCTGTACCTCAGTGCTCTCCACAGCTACATTTCCAGCACTCTGCGTGAATACCGAAGAGAAATATTTATTCAGTGCCTCACCAATCTCTTCAGGCTCCACGCACAACTTCCCACTGCTGTCTATGACTGGCCCTAATCTTGCCCTAACCAATCTTCTATTCTTAACATATCGAAAGAAAGCTTTAGGATTCTCCTTAATCCTATCAGCCAACATCTTCTCGTGTCCCCTCTTAGCTCTCCTCAATTCACTTTTTACCTCCTTCCTAGCTAATCTATAGCTATCCATTGCACTACCTGAGCCTTCAAGCCTCATCCTGACATAAGCCTCCTTTTTCTTCTTAACCAGCAAATCAACTCTTTTCGTACACCAAGGCTCTCTTACTCGTCCATTTCCTCCCTGCCTGACAGGGACATACTTATCAAGGACTCTCAGCAGCTGCTCCTTGAATAAGCACCACATTCCAGATGTTCCCAGTCCCTGTAGTTCCCTAGTCCAATCTACGCACCCTAATTCTCTCCTGATGGCCTCATAATTACCCTTCCCCCAGCTATAACTACTGCCCCCAGCTTCATGCCTATCCCTGTCCATCACTAAGGTGAACGTAACCGAATTGTGGTCACTATCACCAAAATGTTCACTAACTTCCAAGCCTAACACCTGGTCTGGCTCATTGCCCAGCACCAAATCCAATGTAGCCTCACCTCTAGTTGGCCTATCTACATACTGAGTCAAAAAACCTTCCTGCACACTCTGTACGAAAACTGACCCCTCTAACGAGCTAGAGCTATAGCTATTCCAATCAATATTAGCAAAGTTAAAGTCCCCCATCACAATTACCCTACTACTTTCACTCCTAATCAGAATTGACTTCGCAATCCTTTCCTCAACCTCTCTAGAACTATTAGGAGGTCTGTAAAAGACTCCCAACAGGGTGACCTCTCCTCTCCTGTTTCTAATCTCAGCCCATACTACCTCAACAGACAAGTCCTCATCAAACTTCTTTTCGATCACCGTGATACAGTCTTTGACCAATAACGCCACTCCTCCCCCCCTTCTACCTCCTTCTCTACTCCGACTAAAGCATTTGTACCCCGGAACCTGCAACATCCATTCCTGTCCCTGCTCTACCCAAGTCTCTGAAATGGCCACAACATCGAAGTTCCAGGTACTGGTCCAAGCTGCAAGTTCCTCCCCCTTATTGCGAATACTCCTTGCATTAAAGTATACGCATCTCAAACCATGCTCCACCCCACCCGTACGCCACTGTGTTTTACAACTCTCCTCTATAACCCCCTTACTCTCATCCCTCTCAGCACCCCAACTACTTAGGATCCCACCCCCCCCCCGAATCAGTTTAACGCCCCCATCATAGCCTTAGCAAATTTTCCCCCCAAGATATTAGTCCCCCTCTGGTTCAGGTGTAGACCATCTCTCTTGAAGAGGTCCCACCTATCCCAGAATGAGTCCCAATTGTTAAGGAACCTGAACCCCTCCCTCCTGCACCATCCACGCAGCCATGAGTTCAAACTATCCCTTTCTCTGTTCATCTCTAAACTATCCCCTGGCACAGGCAAGAGTCCAGAGATAACCACTCTGCCTGTTATGGACCTAAGCTTCCACCCTAACTCCATGAATTTCTGTTTAATATCCCCCTCCCTTGTCCTACCTACATCATGTGTCCCCACATGAACAATGACTTGGGGCTGACTCCCCTCACCCTTAAGAATCCTAAAAACCCGATCTGCGACATCCTGGACCCCAGCCCCTGGGAGGCAACACACCAGCCCTGAGTCCTGTTTATTACTATTTACCCTCCTATCTGTCCCTCTAACTATGGAGTCTCCTATAACTAGGCCTAATCTCTTATTCCCCCCACCCACCTGAGCATTCTCAGCAGGCTCACCCCCAGAGACCTGCTCCCTTTGGTCAGCTCCAGTTGATTCTTCCTCAACTGTAGCCTCCAAGACAGAAAATTTATTTTGGAGGGGAACAGCCCCAGGGGATTGTCTCCCCGATTGCTTCTTACCCCTCCTCCTAATAGTTACCCAATTATCACTTATAGGAGTTACAATCTCTTTGTTACTCCTGCCTATATCCTCCTCAACCTCTCGAATTACTCTGAGCTCCTCTAATTCCAGCTCCAGCTCCTTAACACGATCCTCAAGGAGCTGCAAGTGTGCACACTTCCTGCAGGTATAATCAGCAGGAACACTACTGGTGTCCCTCACCTCATACATACCGCAGGAGGTGCAATGTACTACCTGCACTGCCATCACTGTTACTTTAATTTGCAGGAGAGAAAAAAAAAACTACACACACACTATTATTATTAGGTTAGAGGAGGGGGGAGGGTGGGATACTCTACCTGTGTAGAGTATCGGGTTTCCTCTCTGGACCAATTTATAGAGTCAGAGAGAAAAACTACAACTACCGGCAGCCTCCTAGTGACGACTTCCGGTTACAAGTTAGTTTAAATAAAAAACGGCAAAAACTACTCCCGCTCGCTGTTTTAAACAAAGAGAAAAGTTAAAAAGCTACTTATCAATCGAACTTCTCGCTCTCCCAAATCGCTGCCTCTCCGTGCTGCTCCAATGGAACAATCTTAATACCTTGATTTAAAGCTGTGTCGAATAGTGCTGCTTTGTGCATTATGATTGGCTATTGTACCTTGTCTAATCTCTAATCATCTTATATTCTTCATTAAGATTTTAGGTTTTCTTATGAATTCAAATTCAATCCTTCAGCCTGTGTTCATAGGATTTGCATGGTTTACAATGTGGAAACAGACCCTTCGGCCCAACTTGTCCGTGCTGCCCCATTTTTTAACCCCTAAGCTAATCCCAATTGTCTGTATTTGCCCCATATCCCTCTACCCATGTAACTGTCTAAATGCTTTTTAAAAGATAAAATTGTACCTGCCTCTACTACTACCTCTGGCAGCTTGTTCCAGACACACCCCACCCTCTGTATGAAAGAATTGTCCCTCTGGACACTTTTATATCTCTCCCTTCTCACCTTAAACCTGTGCCCTCTAGTTTTAGACTCCCCTAACTTTGGGAAAAGATATTGACTATCTCGCTGATCTGTGCCCCTCATTATTTTGTAGACCTCTATAAGATCATCCCTCAGCCTCCTACGCTCCAGAGAAAAAAGTCCCAGTCTATCAGGGACAGGACTAGTTACTCAGGTGCCGGGATTGAGATGTTTTGAAGGGACAGGAAGGGAGGTAGAAGAGGTGGGAGAGTGGCCTGTTGATCAGGGACAGTGTCACAGCTGTAGAAAAAATGGACACCATTGAAGGATTATCTACGCAGTCTCTGTGGGTGGAAGTTAGGAACAGCAAGGGGTCAATAACTTTACTGGGTGTTTTCTATAGGCCGCCCAATAGTAACAGGGATGTTAAGGAGCAGATTGGGAAACAGATCCTGGAAAGATGTAATAATAAGAGTTGTTGTGATGGGAAATTTTAATTTCCCAAATATTGATTGGAATCTTCCTAGAGTAAGGGGTTTGGATGGTGAGGAGTTTGTTAGGTGTGTTTGGGAGGGTTTCCTGACACAGCACATAGATAAACCTACAAGAGGAGAGGCTGTACTTGATTTGATATTGGGAATGAACCTGGAGAAGTGTCGGATCTCTCAGTGGGAGAGCATTTTGGGGATGGTGATCATAATTCTATCTCCTTTACAATAGCATTGGAGACAGATAGGATCAGACAAGTTAGAAAAGTGTTTATCTGCAGTAAGGGGAATTATGAAGCCACAAAGTTATAGAACATACAACATTACAGCACAGTACAGGCCCTTCGGCCCTCGATGTTGCGCCGGTCAGTGGACCCTCTAACCTAAACTATTCCAATATCATCCATATGCCTATCCACCGAACGTTTGAATGCCCCCAAAGTAGGCGAGTCCACAACTGCTGCAGGCAGGGCATTCCACGCTCTCACCACCCTCTGTGTAAAGAACCTGCCTCTGACATCCGTCCTATAACTACCACCTCTTAATTTAAAGTTATGTCCCCTCGTGTTGGTCATCACCATCCGAGGAAAAAGGCTCTCACTATCCACCCTATCCAATCCCTTGATCATCTTATACGCCTCAATTAGGTCACCGCATAACCTTCTTCTCTCTAATGAAAATAACCTCAGGTCCCTCAGCCTTTCCTCATAAGGCCTTCCCACCATACCAGGCAACATCCTGGTAAACCTCCTCTGCACCCTTTCCAATGCTTCCACATCTTTCTTAGAATGTGGCGACCAGAACTACGCAATACTCCAAGTGCGGCCGCACCAGAGTTTTGTGCAGTTGTAACATAATGTACAGTTGTAACATAAAAAGTGGAGTGAAAGCGAGAACATAGAACAATACAGCACAAACAGGCCCTTCGGCCCACGAGTTATGCCGATCACATCTACCAATCCACAAATCTATCTATAACCCCGTATCCTATTCTTTTCCATATACTCATCCAGAAGTCTTTTAAAAGACCCCGGTGAGTTTGCCTCAACAACCTCCGATGGCAGTTGGTTCCATTCACTCACCACCCTCTGAGTGAAAAACCTACCCCTGACATCTCCTTTGTATTTGAGAAAGTGGAACTGATCCACTACAGATCAGCCATGATCTTATTGAATGGCGGGGCAAATTCGAGGGGTTAGATGGCCGAATCCTGCTCCTATTTCTTATGTTATTATCAGGCAGGAAATTAGAGGCATAATTTCCGATAGACAGGGAGGTTTTGGTAGGTTACAGGAACCATGGTGCACAAAAGTTGAAATGAATTTAGTCAAGAAGAAAAGAAAAGCGTACAAAAGATTCAGGGAACTAGGTGATGTTAGGGATCTAGAGTACTATATAGCTTGTAGGAAGGAACTTAAGAAGGAAGTTAGAAGAGCCAGAAAGGGGTCATGAGAAGGCCTTGGCAGGTAAGAGTAAGGAAAACCCCAAGGCATTCTACAAATATGCGAAAAGCATAACGATGAGATGTGAAGGAATAGGTCCTATCAAATGTGACGGTGGGAAAGTTTGTATAGAACCGGTAGAAATAGCAGAGGTGCTCAATGAATACTTTACTTCAGAATTCACAGTGGGAAAAGGATCTTGGTGGTTGTAGTGCAGACATGCAGTGACTGAAAAACTTGAGAATGTTGACATTAAGAAAGAGGATGTGTTGGAGCTTTTGAAAAGCATCAAGTTAGATAATTTACCGAACCAGATGGGATGTACCCCCAGGTTACTGTGGGAGGTGAGGGAGAAGATTGCAGAGGCTCTGGCGATGATCTTTGCATCATCAATGGAGATGGGAGAGGTTCTGGAGGATTGTGGATGTGGGTCCTTTATTCAAGAAAAGGGAAAAGAGATAGTCCAGAAAGTTATGGACGGGTGAGTCTAACCTCAGTGGTTGGTAAGTTGATGGAGAAGATCCTGAGAGGCAGGATTTATGAACATTTAGAGATCAAAAATAGTCAACACGGCTTTGTCAAAGGCACGTCGTGCCTTACGAGCCTGATTGAATTGTTTGAGAATGTATTTAAAGATATTGATGAAGGGAGAGCAGTAGATGTAGTTTATGTGGACTTCAGCAAAGCATTTGATAAGGTACCCAGTGCAAGACTTATTGAGAAAGTGAGGGACATGGGATCCAAGGGGTTGTTGCCTTATGGATCCGGAACTGGCTTGCCTGCAGAAGGCAGAGAGTGGTTGTGGATGGGTCTTGCTCTGCATGGAGGTTGGTCACCAGTGGAGTGCCCCAGGAATCTGTTACATAAGAACATAAGAAATAGGAGCAGGAGTCGGCCATCCAGCCCCTCGAGCCTGCCCGCCATTCAATAAGATCATGGCTGATCTGTAGTGGTTCAGTAGCACTTTCCTTTTTCTCCCCGTAACCCTTAATTCCCTTGTCAATTAAAAACCTATCCACTCTTGACTTAAACATATTCAGTGAGGAAGCCTCTACCACCTCATCAGGCAGAGAATTCCAAAGATTCACCACCCTTTGCGTGAAGAAACCCCTCTGCAACTCCGATCTGAACTGTCCCCCCCCTAATCTTGAGGCTGTGCCCTCTAGTCCTGCTATCTTTGTTAAGCAGGAAGAGTCTCTCAACTTCTACCCTATCCATCCCCTTTATTATCTTAAACGTCTCTATAAGATCCCCTCTCAGCCTTCTAAATTCCAAAGAATACAAACCTAGCCTATTCAGTCTCTCCTCATAATCCAATGCCCTCATCTCTGGTATCAGCCTAGTAAACCATCTCTGCACCCCCTCCAAGGCCAATATATCCTTCCTTGAATGCGGCGACCAAAACTGCACACAGTACTCCAACTGCAGCCTCACCAGTACCCTATACAGCTGCAAAAGTATCTCCCTACTTTTATATCCTATCCTCCTCACTATAAAGGCCAACATTGCATTCGCCTTCTGAATAACCTGCTGCACCTAAAGACTGCTTTTCTGATTCGTGCACAAGGATTCCCAGGTCCCTCTGCACCGTCGCATGCTGTAGCTTTTCGCCATTTAAATAGTAATCCTTCCTACCGTTATTCGTACCAAAGTGGATAATCTCACACTTGCTAACATTATACTCCATCTCCAAGTCCTCACCCACTCACTCAACCTATCCAGATCCCTCTGCAGCTTTCCACACCCTCCATGCAATTTGCTTTTCTACTCATCTTCGTGTCATCAGCAAATTTCGTCACCCTGCACTCAGCCCTTTCCTCCAGATCATCTATATAAATGGTAAATAGTTGAGACCCCAGCACCGATCCCTGGGGCACTCCACGAGTCACCAGCTGCCAATTAGAATAGCACCCATTAATACCTACCCTCTGCTTCCTATTAGACAACCAATCCTCTATCCTGTCTAACACCCTACCCCCAACTCCCTGCACCCTATCCTTCTGCAGCAATCTTTTGTGAGGCAGCTTATCATAGAACATTACAGCGCAGTACAGGCCCTTCGGCCTTCGATGTTGCGCTGGCCAGTGGACCCTCTAACCTAAACTATTCCAGTATCGTCCATATGCCTATCCAACGACCATTTGAATGCCCCCAAAGTAGGCGAGTCCACAACTGCTGCAGGCAGGGCTTTCCACGCCCTCACCACTCTCTGTGTAAAGAACCTGCCTCTGACATCCGTCCTATAACTACCACCTCTTAATTTAAAGTTATGTCCCCTCGTGTTGGTCATCACCATCCGAGGCAAAAGGCTCTCACTATCCACCCTATCCAGTCCTTTGATCATCTTATATACGCCTCAATTAGGTCACCGCGTAACCTTCTTCTCTCTAATGAAAATAACCTCAGGGGGTTGATGTAGTATATATGGACTTTAGTAAGGCTTTTGATAAGGTGGCCCATGGAAGACTTCTACAGAAAATGCAGATGTGTGGAATAGAGGGTGATTTAGCTAATTGGATTATAAATTGGCTGGCAGATAGAAGACAGAGGGTGGTGGTTGATGGGAGATATTCATCGTGGAGTTCGGTGACGAGTGGTGTGCCTCAGGGGTCTGTTTTGGGGCCCCTGCTGTTTGTAATTTCTATAAATGATCTGGATGAGGGTATTGAAGGATGGATTAGTAAATTTGCGGATGACACCAAAGTCGGAGGAGTGGTAGATAGTGAAGAGGGGTGTTTTAGTTTACAGAGTGACTTGGACAAGTTGCAGAGCTGGGGCGAGAGGTGGCAAATGGAGTTTAATGTGGAAAAGTGTGAGGTAATGCACTTTGGCAGGAACAATAAATGTGTAGAGTATAGGGCTAATGGTAGGGCTCTTAATAGTGTTGAGGAACAGAAGGATCTTGGTGTATGTGTCAATAGATCCCTGAAAGTAGGCAGTCAAGTGGATAAAGTTGTTAAGAAGGCTTATGGAGTCTTAGCTTTTATTGGTAGGGGGGTTGAATTTAGGAGCCGCAGCATCATGTTGCAGCTGTACAAAACTCTAGTGCGGCCGCACTTGGAGTATTGTGTGCAGTTATGGTCGCCACATTATAAGAAAGATGTGGAGGCATTGGAGAGGGTACAGAGGAGGTTTACCAGGATGTTGCCTGGTATGGAGGGCGGGTCCTATGAAGAGAGTGAAGGATTTGAGGTTGTTTTCGTTAGAAAGGAGGCGGCTAAGGGGGGATCTTATTGAAGCATATAAGATAATTAGAGGTTTGGATAGGGTGGACAGTGATAGCCTTTTCCTAGGATGGAGAAAAGCTAGCACAGGGGACACAACTTAAATTAAGGGGTATGAGTTATAGGACGGATATCAGAGGTAGGTTCTTTACTCAAAGAGTGATTAGGGAGTGGAATGCCCTGCCTGCAGCTGTTGTAGATGCGCCAAGTTGGTGGCGTTTAAGAGGTTAGTTGATAAGTATATGGATGAAAAGGGAATGGTTAGTTAGGAGGGGCATTGCTTTTTATTTTGGTCGGCACAACATCGAAGGCCGAAGGGCCTGTTCTGTGCTGTAGTTCTATGTTCTATGTCCCTCAGCCTCCTCATAAGGCCTTCCCACCATACCAGGCAACATCCTGGTAAACCTCCTCTGCACCCTTTCCAATGCTTCCACATCTTTCTTATAATGCGGCGACCAGAACTGTACGCAATACTCCAAGTGCGGCTGCACCAGAGTTTTGTACAGTTGTAACATAACCTCACGGCTCCTAAATTCAATCCCTCTACCAATAAAAGCTAACACACCGTACGCCTTCTTAACAACTTTATCAACCTGGGTGCCAACTTTCAAAGAGCTATGTACTTGTACCCCAAGATCCCTCTGCTCGACAACACTATTAAGGGTCCTTCCATTAGCCCTATATTTCATATGCCTGTTATTCCTACCAAAGTGAATCACCTCACACTTATCCGTATTGAATTCCATTTGCCACCTCACGGCCCAGCTCTGCAAGCTATCTATGTCCCTCTGCAAACTGTAACATCCATCCTCGCTGTCTACAACTCCCCCCACTTTGGTATCGTCAGCAAATTTACTAATCCAACCCTCTACACCCTCATCTAGGTCATTTATAAAAATGACAAACAGCAGTGCCCCAAAAACACAGATCCTTGAGGTACACCACTTGTAACTGCACTCCAGGTTTGAATATTTCCCATCAACCACCACCCTCTGTCTTCTATCAGCTAGCCAATTCCTAATCCAAACTGCTAAATCACCTTCAATCCCATGCATCTGCACTTTCTGCAGTAGCCTACCATGGGGAACCTTATCAAACGCTTTGTTAAAATCCATATACACTACATCAACTGCTTTACCCTTATCTACCTCTTTGGTCACCTCCTCAAAAAATAAGGTTTGTGAGGCACGACCTACCCTTCACAAAACCATGCTGACTATCCCTAATCAATTTATTTCTCTCTAGATACTTATAAATCCCACTGCTATCTCTGACTGGCCCTAATCTTGCCCTAACCAATCTTTTATTATTTATATACTTGTAAAAAGCTTTAGGAATCTCCTTAATCCTATCCGCCAAAGTCTTCTCGTGTCCTCTTCTAGCTCTTCTTAACTCCCTCTTTAGCTCCTTCCTGGCTAATTTATAGCTCTCCAGTGCCCTAACTGAGCCTTCACGTCTCATCATTATGTAAACCTCCTTCTTCCTCTTCACCAGAGATTCAACTTCCCTAGTACACCATGGTTCCCTCACTCGACCACTTCCTCCCTGCCTGGCGGGTACATATTTATTACGGACATGCAGAAGCTGTTGCTTAAATATGCTCCACATTTCAGATGTCCCCAGCCCCTGCAATATGCTGCTCCACCCTATGCATCCTAAATCTCTCCTAATAGCCTCATAATTACCTTTCCCCCAGCTATGACTACTGTTATTCAGTATGTGCCCATCCCTTTCCATCACTAAGGTAAACGTAACCGAATTGTGGTCACTATCACCAAAGTGCTCACCCACCTCCAAGTCTAACACCTGAGAATCAAACACGTTTTGGAAATCCAATAACATCACATCCCCCGGTTCCTCTCTATCTACCACACTAGTCACTTCCTCATAGAACTCCAATGAATTAATTAAGCATAACTTCCCCTTTACGAATCCATGCTGAGATCAAACAGTTCGTATCCAGGTCCCTTGTTATTTCTGCTTTGATGACACATTCAAGAATTTTTCCGACTACAGGCGTTAAAACTAATAGGACTATAATTCCCTGCCTTCTGTCTGCTACTTTTTTTGAACAGTGGCGCAACATTAGAACATAGAACATTATAGCACAGAACAGGCCCTTCAGCCTTCGATGTTGCGCTGACCAATTAGGAAAAATCAATGACCCTCTAACCTAAACCATTCCCTTCTCTTCCATAAACTTATCTACTAACCTCTTAAACGCCAGCAAACCTGGCTCATCTACAACTGCAGCAGGCAGGGCATTCCATACCCTAACCACCCTCTGGGTAAAGAACCTACCTCTGACATCCGTCCTATAACTACCATCCCTTAATTTAAAGCTATGTCCCCTCGTGCTAGCTTTCTCCATCCTAGGAAAAAGGCTATCACTGTCCACCCTATCTAAACCTCTAATCATCTTATATGTTTCAATAAGGTCTCCTCTTAGCCGCCTTCTTTCTAACGAAACAACCTCAAATCTCTCAGCCTCTCTTCATAAGACCTGCCTTCCATACCAGGCAACATCCTGGTAAACCTCCTCTGTACCTTCTCCAATGCCTCCACATCTTTCTTATAATGCGGGACCAGAACTGTACACAATACTCCAAGTGCGGCCGCACTAGAGTTTTGTACAGTTGCAACATGACATTGCGGCTCTGAAATTCAATCCCCCTACCAATAAAAGCTAAGACTCCGTATGCCTTCTTAACAACCTTATCGACTTGATTGCCAACTTTCAGGGATCTATGCACATATACACCAAGATCCTTCTGTTCGTCAACACTATTAAGGGTCCTAACATTAGCCCTATACTCTACACATTTGTTATTCCTGCCAAAGTGAATTACCTCTCACTTTTCTGCATTAAACTCTTTGAACGCATTGCTGTTTTCCAATCTTGCGGCACTTTCCCAGAATCCAGAGAATTCTGAAAGATAATTACCAGGGCATCCGCTATCACCTCTGCCATTTCCTTGAGAACCTTGGGATACATTCCATCCGGTCCCAGGGACTTATCTGCCCTCAGCCCCGTTAGCCTATCAAGCACCAACTCTTTAGTGACTGTAATATCATCAAGGACTTCATTTCCTACCACCCTTTTATCCTTACTTTCGGGCAAGCTATTTATGTCCTCCGTAAAGACTGACACACAAAACATATTCAAGGTCTCCGCCATGTCCTTATCATCCACCATTAAACCACTCCTCTCATCCTCCAAGGGTCCAACGTTAATTCTGGCCATCCTCCTAGTCTTTATATGTTTATAAAAACTTTTACTGTCCTTTTTGATATTTTGAGCTAGTTTAGCCTCATATTCTATCTTTCCTTTTTTAATCACCTTTTTAGTCATTCTTTGCTGTTGTTTAAAACTTTCCCAATTCTCCGATTGCCCTTTATTTTTAGCTGCTCTGAACACCTCGACTTTTGATTTAATATTCTCCTTAATTTCCCTCAAGCACTACAGCTGATTTTCTCTTCTCCTACAGACCTCCTTCACCATTGGAATATATTTCTGCTGAGTACTGAAAAAGACCTCTTTAAAAATCCTCCACTGTTCCTCAGCCGTCCTTCCCACTAACATACCCCTCCAATCCACAGTCGCCAATTCCTCTCTCATCCTATTATAGCCCCCTCTGTTCATACATAGTACGCAGGTCAGGGACGCTATACGATCCTTTGCTCCACGGAGAAAATAGTTTGTCTATTCACCCTCTCCTTATAACTCAATCCATCAAGTCCTGATAGCATCCTTTTCTGCACTCTTTATAGTTAAATAATATACTTTCTATAATAGGGTCGACTAGAATTGTACACAGTATTCCAAATGTGGCCTTACCAATGTTTTGTACAACTTGAACAAGACGTCCCAACTCCTGTATTCAATGCTCTGACTGATGAAACCAAACATGCCAAAAGCTGCCTTCACCACTCTGTCCATCGTGACTCCACTTTCAAGAAACTATGAACGTGTACCCTTAGATTTCTTTGTTCTGTAACTGTCCCCAGGGCCCTCCCATTAACTGAGTAAGTCCAGCCCTGGTTCAGTGTACCAAAATGCATCACCTTGCATTTGTCTAAATTAAACTCCATACAAATTGGCTTGATGACAGAATAAGAAATCTCACAACACCAGGTTAAAGTCCAACAGGTTTATTTGGTAAAATAATTAGGAATATAGATCAACAAGATAGTCAATATCTGTTTCCAAAAGTGGAGGAGTCTGAAACTAGAAAAGGGTCCAGAGGGGCAAGAGGGGTGATGAGTGTTTAGAAAAGCAGCTACAGGTAGTAGAGACAAGTATAATTTTATCTTTTAAATTGATGTAGATAGTTACATGGATAAGATGGATGTAGAGGGATATGGATGAAACACAGGCAATTGGGTTTAGCTTAAGGGTTTAAAAAAAAGGGCGGCATGGACAAGTTGGGCCAAATGGCCTGTTTCTATGCAGTAAACCTCTATGACTCAAATACTGAATTTTGCAAGTTTTTATTGACATTGTTTTTACATGTGAAGTAAATATTAATTAATTTTATCATTTAAATTTGTAAAGTTCCCCTTACTAAGGATTCAGTACAAATTCAGGAGTAACCTATATTTAACTAAACTAGCATTTTAAAATTCCTTACTGGCCAGATGATTGACAAGTACAATTGCGAATATTTTCACATATGAAACGGTTCCAAACTGCTGAGGTCTCACATTTCAGAACAGTATACCAAAACTATTCTGGCTTAGATGAGTATGGTTAGATCATCCAACAAATGATATTAGCATCCCAATTTGGAACCATAGGATTAATAAATTCTCTCCAGTATTTACATTTGTACTCAAGAGGTCAGTGACAATGGAAAGCTGTATTTTATGTCTCCCCTGTTTGCCTTGAGAAAGTGCTTGAGCTTGGCATCCTCCAATGAACTTGACTAACTTCCAGTGTGTTTCCAAAACAGAAACATTAAGGAAGTGATAGTCCAGGTTGGAGTTATAGTATATCATTACTTATTGAGATAGGGACAGGTGAGATTCTGTCTAATGCTGCGCAATATATTGTGTGCATGGCATGACTCTGGTTACTTGAGCTCAGATTTTTACACATAAGCAGCTGGAGTCACCAGGATGTATGCGAAGCTGAAAGTATCTTGAACATTGGCATTTGGATTGCACATTTGAAGAGATGTTTACTCCCCAGCTCCAGACAGTTCAGGAAGCTAGTAAATGAGTTGAAGAGCCGGTTATACAGGAATCCTCCAGGAGTTTAGCACTGAACAGTGGTGAGAGAGTGCAACGTGGAGTACATCCACAGTACAGCAGGGGGGAATGACTTGAGAGGATGGGAGTCCATTGGATAATTTGGTTGTCAAAGATGGTGTGTAATGATGAGCATTTCATGACATTTTGAGTCCCAGGTGCTAAATTATACAGGGTGAAAGAAATCACTAAGAAGGTATGGGATATTCTATGAGGTAAAGGGAGCAGCCAGAAATTGTGCGCAATCAGGACCCTGACGTCCCAGTTACTTGCCATTTTGACTCATGATCTCACATGTCTGGTCTTGGCCTGCTGCAATGTTCCAGTGCCGCTCAACACAAACTGGAGGAACAGCATTTCATCTTCTGGCTGGGCACTTTACAGCCTTCCAGTCTCAACATCCAGTTCAACAACTTCAGATGATTAGCTCCACCCCACCTCCACCCCTTTGTTTTCATTTTATTTCATTTTAAATTGTTTTCTACTTTTTACTACTTTATTGTCTTTTATTTTTCTTTCCACAACTATTTTATTCCCCCATTCTTGACTTTTTCTCCCCCTTTTCCTAATTTCACTCTCTCCCACCATCTCCCCCCTCCTCCCACATCTTCATCTGTTCCAGTTTACCCTCTGATTTCAACTTCTATGCCCCTTGACCTTTCACATCTTCTATTCTCTCTATGGACTGCCATTAGCAGATTTTCCCCTTGTTTTTGTGGATGTGACTGAACTTTCATTCCCGTCCCCCTACAGTATAAATATCTCCCACTTTTTGGACCTTTTAGCTT
This sequence comes from Sphyrna mokarran, assembly GCA_024679065.1. Lineage (NCBI taxonomy): Eukaryota > Metazoa > Chordata > Chondrichthyes > Carcharhiniformes > Carcharhinidae > Sphyrna > Sphyrna mokarran. The sequence continues at coordinate 679,278 of JAGIQG010000001.1, forward strand.
TGACAGAGGGTTGTCTGTACTCAAAACATCAGCCCTTTTCTCTCCTTATAGATGCTGCCAGACCTGCTGAGATTTTCCAGTATTTTCCCTCTTTGTTTCAGATTCCAGCATTTGCAGTACTTTGCTTTTAGCCAGAGGCTGTGATCCATGTTGGAAACAATGAAAGGAAAGTGTAGATTTATAGATAACAAATTGAGAATCTAATTAAAAAAACCAAAGAAAAGGATTTCAAGGTGTATAGAACATCGAACACTACAGCACAAACAGGCCCTTCAGTCCACAAGTTGCGCCAATCATATCCATACCTACCCGGCCATAAAACTACCCATAATTCCCAATCCCATTAAATCCCATGTACTCATCCAGAAGTCTTTTAAAAGACCCCAGCGAGTTCACTTCCACTACCACTGACGGCAGCCGATTCCACTCACTCACCACCGTCTGAGTGAAAAACTTACGCCTAACATACACCCTCGATGTTGCGCCGACCAGTGTAACCAATTTTATGACCCTCTATCCTAAACTATTCCAATGCTATCCATGTGCCTGTCCACTGCCCATTTGAACGCCCTTAAACTTGACGAGTCCACAACTGCTGCAGGCAGGGCATTCCATGCCCTTACTACCCTCTGAGTAAAGAACCCATCTCTGACATCTGTCCTATAACTACCACCCCTTAATTTAAAGCTGTGTCCCCTTGTGTTATCCATCTCCATTCCAGGAAAAAGGCTCTCACTATCCACCCTATCTAACCCTCTGATCATCTTATATGTCTCAATTAAGTCACCTCTTAGCCTTCTTCTCTCTAATGAAAATAACTTCAAGTCCCGTAGCCTTTCTTTAAAAGACCTACCCATCATACCAGGCAACATCCTGGTAAACCTTCCCTGCACCCTTTCCAATACATCCACATCTTTCTTATAAAGTGGCGACCAAAACTGTACCCAATGCTCCAAGTACAGCGCATCAGAGTTTTGCACAGTTGCAACATGACATCTCAGCTCCGAAATTCAATCCCTCTACCAATAAATGCTAACACAGTGTACGCCTTCTTAACAACGTTATCAACTTGAGTACCAACTTTCAGAGATCGATGCACCTGTACACCAAGACCTCTGCTCATCTACACTACTCAGAGTCCTACTTTAGCCCTATTTTCTGCACGCATGTTACTCTTTCCAAAGTGAATCACCTCACACTTTTCCACATTAAACTTCATTTGCCACTTCTCGGCCCAGCTCTGCAATTTATCTATGTCCCTCTGCAAACTGTAACATCCATCCTCGCTGTCTACAACTTCTCTGACTTCGGTGTTGTCAGCAAATTTACTAACCCATCCCTACACCCTCATCCAGGTCATTTATAAAAACAACAAACAACAGTGGCCCCAAAACAGATCCCTGAGGTACACCACTAGTAACTAAACTTCAGGTTGAATATATCCCATCACCCACCACCCTCTGTCTATCAGCTAGCCAATTCCTAATCCAAATTGCTGAATCTCCCTCAACCCCATGCATCTACATGTTCTGCAGTAGTCTTCCATGGGGAACCTTATCAAACGCTTTGCTAAAATCTGTATACACCACATCAACTGCTTTACCCTTATCCACCTCTATGGTCACGTTTTCAAAAAAACTCCACAAGGTTTGTGAGGCACGACCTTCCCTTCACAAATCCATGTTGACTATCCCTAATCAATTCATTTCTTTCTAAATGACTATAAATCCTACCCCTTATAATTCTTTCCAAGTTCAGATGTTACAGATAGTTCTATGGCCTGGTAGGTACTGATACGATCGGCACAACTTGTAGGCCGAGGAGCCTGTTTGTGCTGTAGTGTTCTATGTTAATCCACCTTATCTATACATAGAACATTACAGCGCAGAACCCTTCAGCCTTCGATGTTGCACCGACCAATTAGGAAAAAGCAATGACCCTCTAACCTAAACCATTCCCTTTTCGTCCATAATACCTCTCAACATTTTATAAACCTTTATCAGGTTGCCTCTCAACCTTCTTCTCTCCAGGGAGAAGAGACCTAGCTCCCTCAATCTATCTTCATGAGGTATCTCTGAACTGCCAATGCCATGTGCTATTGAGTATAGGAACAGCAGGTTAAGGCAGGATAATACATGGGTGAAGAAATGTTACAGATGGGAGTAGAATCATAAGGCTGAATTTTACAACCTCACTTGGATAACACCTGAAATTCCCACGTATGGTCAATGGATCTTATAAGAACATAAGAAATAGGAGCAGGAGTAAGCCATCCAGCCCCTCGAGCCTGCCCCACCATTCAATAAGATCATGGCTGATCTGCAGTGGTTCAGTACCACTTTGCCGCATTCTCCCTGTAATCCTTAATTCCCTTGTCAATCAAAAACCTATCCACCCTTGACTTAAATATATTCAGCGAGGAAGTCTCCACCGCTTCATCAGGCAGAGAATTTCAAAGATTCACCACCCTTTGAGTGAAGAAATTCCTCCTCAACTCTGATCTGAACCGCACCGTTCCCCCCCTCCCCCGCTTATTTTGAGGCTGTGCCTTCTAATCCTGCTATCTTTGCTAAGCAGAAGAGTCTCTCAACTTATCCATCCCTTTCATTATCTTATACGTCTCTATAAGATCCCCTCTCAGCCTTCTAAACTCTAAGTACAAACCGAACCTATATAATCTCTCCTCATAATCCAACGTCCTCATCTCTGATATCAGCCTAGTGAACCTTCTCTGCACCCACTAAGGCCAATATATCCTTTCTCAAATGCGGCGACCAAAGCTGCACACAGTACTCCAACTGCAGCCTCACCAGTACCCTGTACAATAAAGGCCAACATTGCATTCGCCTTCTTAATCACCTGCTGCACCTGAAAACTGTGTTTTTCTGACTCGTGCACAAGGACCCCCAGGTCCCTCTGCACCGTTGCATGCTGCAGCTTTTTGCCATTTAAATAATAATCCTTCCTACTGTTATACCAAAGTGGATAACCTAACACTTGCTAACGTTATACTCCGTCTGCCAGGTCCTCGCCCACTCACTCAACCTATCCAGATCCCTCTGCAGGCTTTCCTCACCCTCCACGCAATTTGCTTTTCCAATCATCTTCGTGTCATCAGCAAATTTCGTCACCCTGCACTCAGCCCCTTCTTCCAGATCATCTATATAAATGGTAAATAGTTGAGGCCCCAACACCGATCCCTGGGGCACTCCACTAGTCACCAGCTGCCAATCAGAATAGCACCCATTAATACCTACTCTCTGCTTCCTATTAGACAATCATAGAACATAGAACATTACAGCACAGAACAGGCCCTTCGGCCTTCGATGTTGTGCCGACCAAAATAAAAAGCAATGCCCCTCCAAACTAAACCATTCCCTTAATCCTTTCCTCACCCTCTATCCAGTCAATCCTCTATCCAGTCTAATACCCTATTCTCAAATCCCTGCACCCTAACCTTCTGCAGTAATCTTTTGTGAGGCACCTTATCAAATGCCTTTTGGAAATCCAAAAACACCACATCCATCGGTTCCCCTCTACCTACCGCACTAGTCACTTCCTCATAGAACTCCAATAAATTTGTCAAGCATGATTTCCCCTTAATGAATCCGTGCTGCGTCTGCCTGATCAAACCGTTCATATCCAGGTGCCTCGCTATTTCTGCTTTGATGACAGATTCAAGCATTTTTCCAACTACAGACACTAAACTAACCGGCCTATAATTCTTTGCCTTCTGTGTGCTGCTTTTTAAACGGCGGTGTAACATTAGCCATTTTCCAATCTTCTGGCACTTTCCCAGAGTCCAGTGAATTCTGAAAGATAATTTTTAGGGCATCCACTATCACCTCTGCCATTTCCTTGAGAACCCTGGGATACATTCTATCCGGTCCCGGGGACTTATCTATCCTAAGCCCTGTTAGCCTATCAGCCCCGTTATAGAGGTAGGGGAGTCTAAAACTAGAAAACATGGGTTTAAGTGAGAGGGCAGAGATACGAAAGGGTGCAGAGGGGCAATTTTTTCACTTAGAGGGTGATATGTGTAGGGAACAAGCTGCCGGAGTAGTAGAAATGGGTGCAATATTGCATTTTAAGAAGCATTTAGAAACTTACATGGGTAAGAAAGGTATGGAGGGATATGGGCCTAATGTGGGCAATTGAAACTAGGTTAAGGATTTCAAAAAAGACAGCATGGACAAATTGGGTCGAAAGACCTGTTTCCATGCTGTAAAACTCTATCACACTTTGTGACACGTGTTTAACACTGCTGCCTCACACTGCCAGGGACCTAGATTTGATTCCTGTCTTGGTCATTATCTGTGTGGAGTCTGCACATTTTTCCTGGTCCGCGTGAGCTTCCTCCAAGTGCTCTAGTTTTCTCCCACAGTCTAAAAGGTGTACAGGTTATCACAGAATCCCTTCAATACAGAAGGAGACCATTCGGCCCATTGAGTCTGCGCAAACCTTGATCCCTCCCAGGCCTGTCCCTGTAATGCCATGTATTTACCCAGCCAGTTCTCCTGACACTAAGGAACAATTTAGCATGGCCAATCTTCCTAACTCTCACATCTTTGAATAGTTGCATTGGCCATGCTAAAATTCTCCCTTGGTGTACTTGAACCGTGTGGCGACCAGCAGATTTTCGCAGTAACTTAATTGCATTGTTCTATTGTGAAAGTCCTTCTAAATTTTCTGCCCCTTCATGATTGACCCCTCTACTAAGGGGGAAAGTTTCTGACTTGTCAATGTTACTCATATTTTTGTATATATTGATCAGGAGAATTGCCACGATGTTGCTTAGGTTGTAGAATTTCAGCTTTAATAGAACTTAGAACATTACAGCGCAGTACAGGCCCTTCGGCCTTCGATGTTGCGCCGGCCGACCAATGTAACCAACTTTATAACCCTCTATCCTAAACTATTCCAATGCTATCCATGTGCCTATCCACTGACCATTTGAACGCCCTTAAACTTGACGAGTCCACAACTGTTGCAGGCAGGGCATTCCATGCCCTTACTACCCTCTGAATAAAGAATCTACCTCTAGCATCTATCCAATAATTACCACCCCTTAATTTAAAGCTGTGTCCCCTTGTGTTATCCATCTCCATTCCAGGAAAAAGGCTCTCACTATCCACCCTATCTAACCCTCTGATCATCTTATATGTCTCAATTAAGTCACCTCTTAGCCTTCTTCTCTCTAATGAACATAACTTGAAGTCCCTTAGCCTTTCTTTAAAAGACCTACCCATCATATCAGGCAACATCCTTGTAAACCTCCTCTGCACCCTTTCCAATACCTCCACATCTTTCTTATAAAGTGGCGACCAAAACTGTACACAATACTCAAGTACGGCTGCACCAGAGTTTTGTACAGTTGCAACATGACATCTCAGCTCTGAAATTCAATCCCTCTACCAATAAATGCTAACACACTATGCCTTCTTAACAACGTTATCAACTTGAGTACCAACTTTCAGATCTATGCATGTGTACACCAAGATGTCTCTGCTTATCTACACTACTAAGAGTCCTACCATTAGCCCTATATTCTGCACATAAATTACTCTTACCAAAGTGAATCACCTCACACTTTTCCACATTAAACTCCATTTGCCACCTTTCGGCCCAGCTCTGCAACTTATCTATGTCCCTCTGCAAACTGTAACATCCATCTTCACTATCTACAACTCCTCCCATTTTGGTGTCGTCTGCAAATTTACTAACCCATCCCTCTACACCCTCATCCAGGTCATTTATAAAAACAGCAAACAACAGTGGCCCCAAAACAGATCCCTGAGATACACCACTAGTAATTAAACTCCAGGTTGAATATATCCCATCAACCACCACCCTCTGTCTTCTATCAGCTAGCCAATTCCTAATCCAAATTGCTAAATCTCCCTCAATCCCATGCATCTGCATGTTCTGCAGTAGTCTTCCATGGGGAACCTTATCAAACACCTTGCTAAAATCCATATACACCACATCAACTGCCTTACCCATATCCACCTCTTTAGTCACCTTTTCAAAAAACTCAATAAGGTTTGTGAGGCACGACCTTCCCTTCACAAATCCATGTTGACTATCCTTAATCAATTCATTTCTTTCTAAATGACTATAAATCCTATCCCTTATAATTCTTTCCAAAACTTTTCCTGCAACAGAGATAAAGCTCAGTGGTCTATAATTTGCAGGATGGTCTCTGCTCCCCTTAAATAAAGGGACAACATTTGCCATCCTTCAGTCTTCCAGCACTACACCTGTAGCCAACGACGACATGAAGGTCAAAGCCAAAGGCTCTGCCATCTCCTCTCTAGCTTCCCAGAATAACCTGGGATAAAACCCATCCGGCCCAGGGGATTTATCTATTTTCATACTCTCAAGAATAGCTAACACCTCTCCTTATGTACCTCTATCCTGTCTAGTCTACAACCCTGTATCCCATTATTCTCCCCAACTCCGTTGACATTTTCCCGCATGAAGACCGACGACTTTATGGACTTTAGTAAGGCGTTTGATAAGGTGGCCCATGGAAGACTTCTGCAGAAAATGCAGATGTATGGGATAGAGGGTGATTTAGCTAATTGGATTAGGAATTGGCTCGCAGATAGAAGACAGAGGGTGGTGGTTGATGGGAGATATTCATCTTGGAGTTCGGTGACAAGTGGTGTACCTCAGGGGTCTGTTTTGGGGCCCCTGCTGTTGGTAATTTTTATAAATGATCTGGATGAGGGTATTGAAGGATGGATTAGTAAATTTGCAGATGACACTAAAGTCGGTGGAGTGGTAGATAGTGAAGAGGGGTGTTATAGTTTGCAGAGGGACTTGGACAAGTTGCATAGCTGGGCCGAGAGGTGGCAAATGGAGTTTAATGTGGAAAAGTGTGAGGTAATGCACTATGGCAGAAATAATAAATGTGTAGAGTATAGGGCAAATGGTAGGATTCTTAGTCGTCTAGATGAACAGAGGGATCTTGGTGTGTATGTGCATAGATCCCTGAAAGTAGGCAGTCAGGTCGAGAAGGTTGTTAGGAAGGCATATGGAGTCTTCGCTTTTATTGGTAGAGGGATTGAATTTCGGAGCCGCAAAGTCATGTTGCAACTGTACAAAACTCTAGTGCGGCCGCACTTGGAGTATTGTGTGCAGTTCTGGTCCCCACATTATAAGAAAGATGTGGAGGCATTGGAGAGGGTACAGAGGAGGTTTACCAGGATGTTGCCTGGTATGGAGGGCAGGTCCTATGAAGAGAGGCTGAGGGATTTGAGGTGTTTTCATTAGAAAGGAGGCGGCTAAGAGGGGACCTAATCGAGACATATAAGATGATTAGAGGTTTAGATAGGGTGGACAGTGATAGCCTTTTTCCTAGGATGGAGAAAGCTAGCACGAGGGGACACAGCTTTAAATTAAGGGGTGATAGTTATAGGACGGATATCAGAGGTAGTTCTTTACCCAAAGGGTGGTTCGGGAGTGGAATGCCCTGCCTGCAGCAGTTGTAGATGCGCCAAGTTTGGTGGCGTTTAAGAGGTTAGTTGATAAGTATATGGAAGAGAAAGGGAATGGTTTAGTTTGGAGGGGCATTGCTTTTTATATTGGTCGGCGCAACATCGAAGGCCGAAGGGCCTGTTCTGTGCTGTAATGTTCTATGTTCTATGAAAAATATTCATTCAGTGCCTCACCAATCTCTACAGGCTCCACGCACAACTTCCCACTACTGTCTTTGACTGGCCCTAATCTTGACCTAACCAAAATTTTATTCTTAACATTATGTATAAAAAGCTTTAGAGGCTGGTTGTGGAAAAGAGTGGCTGAACTAAACATTGGTCTTTTAGAGGATGAGAAGGGTGATGTAAAACTGGAAGTAAGAAAATGGCTGAAGCATTGAACGTATTTTGTGTTGGATTCATTGTGGAAGACACAAATAACATGCAAAAACTGATGACAGGAAAGCTATGGCAGGTGAGGACCTAGAAACTATCATTATCACGAAAGAGGTAGTAATGGGCGAGCTAATGGTCGACAAGTCTTTCGGCCTCGATGGAATGAATCCCAGCGTATTGAAAGAGATGGCGGGAGAAACAGCAAATGCACTAGTGATAATTTACCAAAATTCACTGGACTCTGGAGTGATTCCTGTAGATTTGGAAGCAGCAAATGTGATGCCACTGTTTAGAAAAGGAAGTAGACAAAAGGCAGGTAATTATAGGCCGGTTAGCTTAACTTCTGTAGTAGGGAAAATGCTTAAATTTATTATCAAGGAAGAAATAGCGAGACATCTGGATATAAATTGTCCCATTGGCAAAGTGCAGCATGAGTCCATGAAGGGAAGGTCATGTTTGACTAATTTGGTGGAATTCTTTGAGAACATTACATGTACAGTGGACAGTGGGGAACCTGTGGATGTGGTGTATCTGAATTTCCAGAAGGCTTTTGACAAGGTGCCGCACCAAAGACTGCTACATAAGATAAAATGTGCAGAGTGTTACAGGGATAGAGAATTGATTAACTAACAGAAAGTAAAGAATGGGGGTAAACGGGTGTTATTCTGGTTGACGATCAGTGACTAGTGGTGTGCGTCAAGGATCAGCATTGGGACCTCAATTGTTTATAATTTACATAGATGATTTGGACTTGGAGACCAAATGTACTGTGTCAAAATTTGCAGATGACAGTAAGATGAGTGGCAGAGCAAAATGTGCAGAGGATGCTGAAAGTCTGCAAAGGAATATAAATTGTCTAAGTGAGTGGGCGAGGTTCTGGCAGGTGGAGTACAATGTTGGTAATTGTGAGATCATCCAATTTGGTAGAAAATTGGACTATTATTTAAATGATAAAAAATTGCAGCATGCTACTGTGCAGAGGGACCCGGGTGTCCATGTGCAAGAATCACAAGGAATTGGTTTGGGAGTGCAGCAGGTAATTAAGAAAGCAAATGGAATTTTGTCCTTCATTACTTGAAGAATGCAGTTTAAAAACAGGTTATGTTGCAGCTGTATAAATGCTGATGAGGCCACACCTGGAATAATGTGTACAGTTTTGGTCTCCTTCCTTGAGAAAGGATATACTGGCACTGGAGGGAGTGCAGAGGAGATTCACTAGGCTGATTCCGGAGTTGAGGGGATTGGCTTATGAGGAGAGACTGAGTAGACTGGGACTATACAGCAGTGGGAAGTGGGCCAGTCATAGACAGCAGTGGGAAGTTGTGCGTAGAGCCTGAAGAGATTGGAGAGGTACTGAATAAATATTTCTCTTCGGTATTCACGCAGGGTGATGTAAATGTAGTTATGGAGAACACTGAGGTACAGGGTAGCAAACTGGAAAGGATCGAAGTAGATAGGGAGGATGTGCTAGATATTCTCGAGGGTTTGAAGTTGGATAAGTCCCCTGGGCCGGACGGGATTTACCCTAGGATGCTCTGGGAGGCAAGAGAGGAGATTGCAGAGCCTCTGGCTCTGATCTTCAGGTCGTCGTTGGTTACGGGTGTGGTTCCGGAGGACTGGAGGATAGCGAATGTGGTACCGTTGTTCAAGAAGGGGAAGAGAGACCTTCCAGGGAATTATAGGCCAGTGAGTCTTACTTCTGTGGTGGGCAAAGTATTGGAGAGAATAATTAGGGATAGGATTTATAGTTAGTTAGAGAGTAATGAATTGATTGGAGATAGTCAGCATGGTTTTGTGAAGGGTAGGTCGTGCCTTACAAACCTCATTGAGTTTTTTGGAAAAGTGACTAAGGAGGTGGATGGGGGTAAGGCGGTTGATGTGGTATATATGGACTTTAGTAAGGCGTTTGATAAGGTGGCCCATGGAAGACTTCTGCAGAAAATGCAGATGTATGGGATAGAGGGTGAATTAGCTAATTGGGTTAGGAATTGGCTAGCAGATAGAAGACAGAGGGTGGTGGTTGATGGGAGATATTCATCGTGGAGTTCTGTTACTAGTGGTGTACCTCAGGGGTCTGTTTTGGGGCCCCTGCTGTTTGTAATTTTTATAAATGATCTGGATTGAGGGTATTGAAGGATGGATTAGTAAATTTGCAGATGACACTAAAGTCGGGGGAGTGGTAGATAGTGAAGAGGGGTCTTATAGTTTGCAGAGAGACTTGGACAAGTTGCAGAGCTGGGCCGAGAGGTGGCAAATGGAGTTTAATGTGGAAAAGTGTGAGGTAATGCACTATGGCAGAAATAATAAATGTGTAGAGTATAGGGCAAATGGTAGGATTCTTTGTAGTCTAGATGAACAGAGGGATTTTGGTGTGTATGTGCATAGATCCCTGAAAGTAGGCAGTCAGGTCGAGAAGGTTGTTAGGAAGGCATATGGAGTCTTGGCTTGTATTGGTAGAGGGATTGAATTTCGGAGCCGCAACGTCATGTTGCAACTGTACAAAAATCTAGTGCGGCCGCACTTGGAGTATTGTGTGCAGTTCTGGTCCCCACATTATAAGAAAGATGTGGAGGCATTGGAGAGGGTACAGAGGAGGTTTACCAGGATGTTGCCTGGTATGGAGGGCAGGTCTTATGAAGAGTGGCTGAGGGATTTGAGGTTGTTTTCGTTAGAAAGGAGGCGGCTAAGAGGGGACCTAATCGAAACAGATAAGATGATTAGAGGTTTAGATAGGGTGGACAGGATAGCCTTTTTCCTAGGATGGAGAAAGCTAGCACGAGGGGACACAGCTTTAAATTAAGGGGTGATAGTTATAGGAAGGATATCAGAGGTAGGTTCTTTACCCAAAGGGTGGTTCGGGAGTGGAATGCCCTGCATGCAGCAGTTGTAGATGCGCCAAGTTTGGTGGCGTTTAAGAGGTTAGTTGATAAGTATATGGAAGAGAAGGGAATGGTTTAGTTTGGAGGGGCATTGCTTTTTATATTGGTCGGTGCAACATCGAAGGCCGAAGGGCCTGCTCTGTGCTGTAATGTTCTATGTTCTATATTCAGTAGAATTCAGAAGAATGAGGGAAATCTTATAGAAACATATAAGATTATGAAGGGAATAGATAAGGCAGAAGCAGGGAAGTTGTTTCCACTGGTGGGTGAAACTAGAACAAGGGGACATAGCCCTAAATCTGCTTCCCCTTATTTTGAGGCTGAGTTGAGGAAGAACTTCTTCATACAAAGGATTGTGAATCTGTGGAATTCCCTGCCCAGTGAAGCAGTTGAAGCGACCTCATTGAACATTTTTAAGGCAAAGATAGATGAATTTTTGAACAGTAAAGGAATTAAGGGTTATGGTGAGCTAAGTGGAGCTGAGTCCATGAAAAGATCATAGAACAATACAGCACAAACAGGCCCTTCGGCCCACAAGTTGCGCCGATCACATCTACCAATCCACAGACCTATCTATAACCCCCTATCCTATTCTTTTCCATATACTCATCCAGAAGTCTCTTAAAAGACCCCAGTGAGTTTGCCTCAACAACCTCTGACGGCAGTCGGTTCCATTCACTCACCACCCTCTGAGTGAAAAAGCTACCCCAGACATCTCCTTTGTATTTGCTTCCCTGCACCTTAAATCTGTGTCCTCTCGTAGTGACCATTTCAGCTCAGGGAAATAGTCTCTGAGAGTCCACCCTATCCATTCCTCTCAACATTTTATAAACCTCTATCAGGTCGCCTCTCAACCTACGTTGCTCCAGTGAGAAGAGTCCCAGCTCCCTCAACCTATCTTCATAAGGCCTGCCTCCCAATCCAGGCAGCATCCTTATAAATCTCCTCTGAACCCTCTCAATAGACTCTACATCCTTCCTATAATGAGGCGACCAGAACTGCGCACAATACTCCACGTGGAGTCTGACAAGAGTCTTATAAAGCTGCATCATTACCTCCTGACTCCTAAACTCTATTCCTCGATTGATGAAGGCCAGTACACCGTACGCCTTCTTGACCACTTCCTGCGAGGCCGATTTAAGAGTCCTATGGACCCGGACCCCGAGATCCTTCTGCTCTACAACACAGCTAAGACTCCTACCCCTTATATTGTACTCCTTCATCCCATTATTCCTGCCAAAAGGGACCACTACACATTTATCTGCGTTGAAGTCCATCTGCCATTTCTCCGCTCAAGTCTTGCAGTCTTGCTGTGTCCCGCTGCAACTTTTGGCATCCCTCCAGACCATCCACAACACCACCGACCTTTGTATCATCAGCGAACTTGCTAACCCCTCCCTCCACTTCCTCATCCAGGTCATTTATGAAAATGACAAACAGCTGGGGTCCCAGAACAGATCCCTGGGGCACTCCACTGGTTACGGACCTCCATGCCGAACAAGACCCATCCACAACCACTCTCTGCCTTCTGCCGGCAAGCCAGTTCTGGATCCACGAGGCCAAAGCCCCTTGGATCCCATGCCCTCTCACCTTAGATATAGAACATTACAGCACAGAACAGGCCCTTCGTCCTTCGATGTTGTGCCGACCAAAATAAAAAGCAATGCCCCTCCAAACTAAACCATTCCCTTCTCTTCCATATACTTATCAATTAACCTCTTAAACGCCACCAAACTTGGCGCATCTACAACAGCTGCAGGCTGTTCTCCAGAAGCGTTGCATGGGGGACCTTATCAAACGCCTCACTAAAGTCCATGTACACTATGTCCACCGTCCTTCCTTCAGCCATGATGTTATTGAATGGCAGATGGAACAGGTTGGAAGGGCCAAATGGCCTACTCCTGCTCCTAGTTCTTATGCTCTTACGCTTTAGAGCAGAGAAGGCTAAGAAGAAATCTGGTTTGGTCATAATGGCATAGCAGATAGACCGGGCCATGAGTACTATTCTGCTGCTGCTGATGGCCCACAATGCCCCATGGATGCCCATTCTTCATTTGCTAGATTAGTATGAAATTATTCCATTTAGCATGCAACAAAATGGAGGCGATCCTTATTGAACAGATGGGACTTTGTCTCCTCAAAGACTGTGTGGTGATCACAGCTACCAATTCCATCATTAACAAGCTCCGTGTGGAGAGTTGTGCAAACAGGATGGGCCAAATGGCCTCCTTCTGCATTGCAACAATTTTGAGATATATTTAATCCTTAAAAACCAGTAGTCGCTATAAATTGACACTAATGTCATAAGCAATTGGTTAAGAAGATAGAACTCACTATCAGTAAGTAGTGAGTATTTTAAGTTGAAAAGAACTGGTAGTGTTGATGAAAGTATACATAATACTGCAGCTGAACAGAGATCGAGGGTACAGGTTGACAGCATTAGGGATGTATGCGGTATTGCACTTCAGTTTCTAGAAGTTTTCAAGATTTACAACACACAGTCTCTTGGGCGCAGTGTGATATGAGACAATACAAATAGGAAGAAAAATCAAATAGGTCCTATTAGACTAACAGATGATGAGCTGATGTGTTTAAAATAATCAAAGGTTGAGAGAGATGGATAGAAGCTGTTTGGTTATGTGAAAGCAAGAAGAAGCCGCAGATACAAGTTTGAATGTAGAGATTTAGAAGAGGAAAGTCATCTTCGTTCAATTGAATGAAGGATTCACTTTCACAGAAAGGAACTGTGTGAAGATTCAGGTTAAGACTGCAAAGAGCAATAAATTATTTCTTGGGTTTAATTGTTGTATTGTGGGTATTTATTGGAATTCACTTGCTCTTCTACAGATAAGATTGAAACTTTAGGTTGTTTGGGGAAATGTGTATTGTGTATCTATGAATATAAATTTTTGAAATATTTAAAGATTACACTCCATTTCTATCTATTTGATACAAAAGGTGTGGTACATTTTTATATTTTCTATCACAGAGTTTAGTGGAAAATGTTTAATTTTTAATTACTATTTCTGGATATCATGTAATACTGAAGTTTCACATTCTGCAATTTTACCACATCACTGCACCTAGCAAACAGTATGGTGAACCAGGAAAATGGTTTGTGAAGCTAAAGATATGATTCAGTATGGTATCCTGGACCCCTTCCTTTCTAATGGCGAACTCAATTAACATATTAAAGTTGTGTTTAAAAATTCATAACCCATTTAAATGGCATCACACGGAATCTTCTGGACATCAGGCGCAGGATGTAGAGATGCCGGCGTTGGACTGGGGTAAACTCAGTAACAGTCTGGCAACACCAATTTTAAATCCAACCGATTTATTTGATAGTAAATCTGCGAGCTTTCGACTTTGGTCTTCGTCAGGCAAATGCAGTGTTCTGGTCTGCAATAGCACACATATCAGCAATCTGTGACTGTCTGTGCTGATTAGATTGCTGCTGTTTTAACATTGAGTGCCCTCCTCTACTTATGACCTTTGTCTACACCTATGTGGGAAGATTGACGGAAGACTAATTTAGGGACAATTTGTTACACCAATCAGCCTAAGAGCACGTTTTTGAGGTGTTGGGAGGAAATCGGAGCACCCGGAGAAAACCCACGCAATCACAGGGAGAATGTGCAAACTCCTGCAGACACCGGCCCAAATCTATGTATCTACACATCAAACAGTGATAGTCAGAGAGCTGTCATGTTGCCTGTCAGGTGGTCCAGTTTAAGCGTACACTAACGACGTGAAGCACTAGGCAACTCTCAAAGCAACATCCAAGAGCAGCCCTCGCACGACCCACTGTATGTATGCCCCTTGTTGATCAACAAGGCAGACCGAATAACCTGTGAAGTGAAAGAAAAGACATTAATAAACATGCAAAACTTAGACATTTACGCAATCCCCAGAAACACAGAAATAAAGCAAATGAGTCAGTTGATTCCGAGGGACGTTCCAAGACTCTTGATCTTTATTTAGAAAAGCCTCCTGTATCCCTCCATCTCTAGTCCGCTCATATTCCTATCTAAGTAAGCCTTAAACAACCCTAGTGTGCATGCCTCCACCACCCGACTTGGCCAGCTAGTCACATGGAACTCAGAGGCTATTGAGGACTCCCCCCCTTTCTCCCCCAGGTGGTCAGTGCACATCGGCCAGTGTCAGTTACGCCCTGCCAGTGTGCCGCGAGCAGTGTCGGGGGTGGAGCCCTTGGGCAGGAGGTGGTATGTTTATGACAGAGATGGTTCATGGAAGGGGTCATGATGGCAGGTCATGTCAGGCGTGATGGGGATGCAGCATGCAGTTATGGAACTGTGTTTAGAGCCCGAGGGAACGGCGGAGATCCTGAATGAATACTTTGCATCTGAGCCCTGTGGCACACCACTAGTGACCGACCTCCAGCTAGAAAAACACCCTTCCACTATTACTCTCTGTCTCCTATTACTTATCCATCTAGCTACCTGTCCTTGTATCCCATTAGCCTTGACCGTCTCAACTAACCTCCCATGAGGGACTTTGTCAAAAGCCTTACTAAAATCCATACAGACGACATCAATGGCTCGCCCTTCGTCCACCGTTTTCGTCACTTCCTCAAAAAATTCCACCAGATTTGTTAGGCACGACCTCCCCTTAACAAATCCATGCTGCGTATCCCTAATCAGATCGCAACACTCTAAGTGCCTATACAGCCTATCTCTAAGCATCCCCTCCAACAGCTTCCCTACCACTGACGTCAAACTCACCGGCCTATAATTCCCACGGTTATCCCTACTACCCTTTTTAAACAACAGTCCAACATGAGCTATTCTCCAGTCCTCTGGGACCTCACCTGTGTCCAAAGAAAAGACAAAGATTTGCGTCAGAGGCCCAGCAATTTCACCTCGCACCTCCCTAAGCAGCCTGGGATAAATGCCATCAGGCCCCGGAGATTTATCAGTTTTAATGCTACCTAGAAACTCTAACACTTCCCCCCTCAGTATAGATATTTCCCTCAACTGGTCCACAGCTCCCTCAGAGACAGGAGTTTTCAACAAGCCCCTCTCCTTCGTTCAGAGACCTCTTCTATTTGTAATATACATAAATGACTTGGAAGCGGGAGTAAATGGAGTGATCAGCAAGTTTGCAGACAATACAAAGATGGCTGGACTTGTGGATAGTGAGGAGCATTGTCAGGCGATGCAGCAGGACATAGATAGACTGGTAGCTTGGGCAGACAGATGGCAGATGGAATTCAATCCTGATAAATGTGAGGTGATGCATTTCGGGAAATATAGGGGGGAGGTATATGATAAAGGGTAGACCTATTAAGAGTATAGAAACGCAGAGGGACCTGGGGATGCAGGTGCACAAGTCTCTGAAGGTGACAGAGCAAGTGGAGAAAGGTGTGAAGAAAGCATATGGTATGCTAGCCTTTATAGGAAGGGGTATAGAGTACAAGAGTTGGCCTTTAATGTTGCAGTTGTATAAAACGTTGGTTAGACCTCATTTGGAATTCTGCGTCCAGTTCTGGTCGCCTTACTACCGGAAGGACGTGGAGAATCTGGAGAGAGTGCAGAGGAGGTTTACCAGGATGCTGCCTGGTATGGAAAGTCTGAGTTACAAGGAGAGATTAGGCAAATTGGGATTGTTTTCCTTAGAAAGACATAGACTTAAGGAGATCTAATAGTGGTGTACAAAATTATGAGGAGTATAGATAGAGTAAACAGGATTAAGCTTTTTCCTAGGATGGACTCGAATAGCATGAGAGGTCATGGGCTTAGGGTGAGGGGGGTAAGGTATAATTTGGATGCTAGAGGGAGTTTTTTCACACAGAAGGTGATAGAACATTAAAGCACAGAACAGTCCCTTCAGCCCTCGATGTTGCGCCGACCAATTAGGAAAAAGCAATGACCCTCTAACCTAAACCATTCCCTTTTCGTCCGTAAACGTATCTACTGATGGGGGTATGGAATGCGCTGCCAAGTAAAGTGGGGGAGGCAGGTACTCTGGAGTTATTTAAGAAATACTTAGATGGGCACATGAACAAAATGGGAATGGAGGGGTATAGAAAACTGATTTAAAATAGGGATCATGAGCCTTGGGAGTCCCTGGGAAGTGTGTAAATAGATGATGAGATTGATGTACTTGTTTTTATCCTACAGGTGCTTTGGTCCACCTTGTTGTCTAACAAGGGGCATACACGCGATGGGTCGTGAGAGGGCTGCTCTTGGATTTTTTCGAGAGTATCCTAGTGCTTCACGTCGTTAGTGTACGCTTGACCTGGACCATTTGATGGGCCACACGACAGCTCAGTGACTATCGCTGTGCTGTGCAGATACATGGATTTGGGCCTGTGTCTGTGGGAGTTTGCGCATTCTCCCCGTGCTTGCGTGGGTTTTCTGCAGGTGCTCTGGTTTCCTCCCACATCCGAAAGATGTGCTGTTAGGCTAATTGGCAAAACAAATTCTCCCTAAATCGTCTCAAATTTGATCCATTTTAATCCCTGGGTCTATAAACATGGACAGGGATCGCAGGTAGAGGTGGGAACATCGAGGTGGCGGCGCGGGCTCGTTGGGCCGAAGGGCCTGTTTCCCATGCTGTTTTGTTCTTTGTTCTTTATGTGCAGAGCCCCAATGTATGTGACTCATCAGTGAGGTGGGGGGTGGAGGAGGACCTCCTGTTAATGGAAGCGATCCTGATGTCTGTGGCAGGGGTTCTCACAGAACACTGTGATATTGATGCACCTTTGCGAAACCACACCCAAGTTCTCAGCAGCTGACTCAGTGTATTTAGGCCTCTGTCCCCTCAGTACCAGCACACAATTTCCCGCTTTCAATGAAGTGATTTGAATTTGGAATGATTGTAGTCTTGAGAGATGGGCATAGTTCACCCCATTTTTCTCACTGCAATGAAAAGTGAAATTTATTTATTAGTCACAAGTAAGGCTTAAGTTAACACTGCAGTGAGGTTATGGTGAAATTCTCCTTTCAGTGGACACTCACGCCCTATTTTACCATTTTGATTCCAAGTGCTGGATGGACGTGAAACTGGGAATGTTTCAGATCCAACTTTTAGGCCCATTTTCTGCCAGCCCCATACTCATTCTGCCTGAAAAAATATCAGCGTGTCCAAATCATGCTGCAGAAGCCCATGGGTGGGGCTTACACCCAAAACCCTGTAACTCTGATTGGTGCCTCTAATTGTGCTTGTGCAATAATAGAATGCCACTCCCTTGTCACATTGCTGCCAGGCTAGAATCCTTCCTCTGGTCCCTATGGACATGCCTCAACCCCCAACATTACTGATCCCCTTATCCCACACTCCATCCCTCTTGCCCTACTGCCCCCCCCACCCTCTCGATCTCAGGCTGAGTGGCAGAGGCCCCCCCATTCTTCCCCACCAATCTCAGGCAGAGTAGTAACAACCCCCACTCCACACACCTCACAGATCTCAGGCAGGCTGATTTCCCCCCCACTACCTCCTTCGCCATCTGGACCCTCCTGCACAAGGCCCCCGTCTCCCACTAACTCCAGTGGCTCTCCCCTGTTTCTCTCCCCTCCCACCCACTCCTCATACCCACCCCCATCATCATACCTGCTAGTGCTTACTTGCCTTCTGCTCAATGCTAACAAGCAAACTGCATGAAACTTGCTGGAAAGCTCTGTCAAATTACCTGCAACTTGCCCTCTAAGGGCCACCACCTGATACTCTGCAGGAGTTGCTCCATCATGTTTTTCATGGCTCTTTCTGTACCCAAGGAGAAGACAGATCATAATATCCAAGGGAAAGTGAAGACAGGAAGCCAGACCTCTGGCTCCTCATCTCCCTTAAGGAATGGGCGCTGGAGCTGCCCAGAGAAGGGGAGGTATGGGCAGTCAGCGATAGCATGGTCGGGCTGGGCTCAAAAAGTGAGCACTTGTCAATCTTAAAGGATAAAGAGTCACCTGGATTCAAAACATCAGCTCTTTTCTCCATACAGATGCTGCCAGACCAGCTGAGATTTTTCCAGCATTTTTTTTTATGTCAATCCTCCACTCACTTTGAGGCAAATTCTCGAGGACACGAGTTTCAGTTCAAGGGTCAAGGTTTAAAGGAGATGTACAAGGCATGTTTATTTGCACAGAGGAGGTGGTGGGTGCCTGGAACTCACTTCCAGGGGAGCAGGGATCGCGGAGGCAGATGTGAGAGTGACCTTTAAGTGATATCTTCACAGCTACATGAATAGGATGGAAATAGACATGTGGTTCCCAGAAGGGGAGGAGGTTTTAGTTCAGTCGGGCAACCTAGTGGCTGCAGGCTTTAAAGGCTGAAGGGAGTGTTTCTGTGATGTAATTTTCTTGTGCTTCGTTCTCTGTTCAATGGAAAAAAGTGAATTGCGTTTGACATTCCGCCTTCCTCTGTGCCTCTTACTCTCAACCTTATGTCCGGATGCTTCGGGGCTTCTAGCATCGTAGTCCCCACTATGGCTCCTGCCCATCCTGTCCGAACAGCTTGGACGAGTTCTTGGAGGATTTGGCTGAAGGGACCTCCAAGGGTAGCCTGTTTTAGCATCAGCTCCTACTTTGCAGTTCACCATTACCTCCTAAGTACTGATACATTGGTGGGCCAGTTAGTGATGAGGCTTCTGGGTCACTCTCTGATGAGTACAACATATCTGCTGATGTACATTGGGTGGAGGAGGAAATGTCCGAGGTCCCTGGTGTGTGGGGACCTGTCGGAGGCGAGGACTCAGTTGCCCCAAGCTACGTGCTGGGCCTCTGAGATCAGTTCTCCCTCAGATTCTGGAGATGCAGTTACAGAGCCGGGGAATGCAGGAGGGGCTAACAGCCACACTAGACCGACTGCGAGGCGGCTGGGAGGAGTCCCAAAGCTTTCAATGGACCAGCTATTGCCTGTCTTGTGTGGTTCTTGGACCAACAGTGCAAGGGTGGCATTTGTGGTGGAAAACCTGTGGCAGGAGATCCTCACCATGAGTGGCAGGCTGCAAGCGATGGCTGAGTCACAGCAGAGTTCTCGAGGGTCGTGGCCAAGTGGGTCACCTAGTTGGTCACAGCTGAGGGATTCAGCAGGCTTCTCTGCGGCTCGTGACTGAGGGGCTCGCGAGCTTGCAGGAGACCTAGCGGGACAGCACTGAGACACAGTGGGCTGTGATGGTATCAGCTCTTGAGAATGTGGTGCATTCACAGAGGTCATGCTAGTGGCTGCAGAGCTTGTGGGAGATGCAGCAGGCCAGCGCTGAGACACAGCGGGTTATGGCAGCAGCCTTTGAAAATGTGGCCCAATCTCAGAGAGCATTTGTTGCAGTCATTGATAGGGTGCCCTGACTCAAGGGCTATCGCAGACAGCTCCACCACCATGGGTAGGATAGAGGTGATCCTCCAGGATTGGCAGTGCCAGATGGTGCCAAAACTTCTAGAGTTCACTGCAGACGTACAACCATCCATGGACTGACCCAGGGCCTACAGGAACTCCAAGGAAGGAGAAAGGGCTGGAGCCCATGCTGGGGCCTTCCAGCCAGGAGACTGTAGCTGTGGCTGCACTTTCTGACTCCCCTCCTTCCTGACACGGGCATATCGGGCAGTGGGGTGAAGAGAGTGTCCGGAAAACATCCCAGGCACCTTGAAGCAGGCCAGAGCCCTCATGGTCCAGGGTCTCCAGAGAACACCTGCCTAACCCTAGCTAGCACGAGGGGACATAGCTTTAAATTAAGGGGTGGTGGTTATAGGACAGATGTCAGAGGTAGGCTCTTTACCCAGAGGGTGGTAAGGGTATGGAATGCCCTGCCTGCATCAGTTGTAGATGCGCCAAGTTTGGTGGCGTTTAAGAGGTTAGTAGATAAGTTTATGGACGAAAAAGGAATGGTTTAGGTTAGAGGGTCATTGCTTTTTCCTAATTGGTCGGCGCAACATCGAAGGCCGAAGGGCCTGTTCTGCGCTGTAATGTTCTATGTTCTATATGCATCACTGACCATGGGGTGAGATAGGCAGCTGGCCCCGATGTAAATTCTGGGAATCACTGAGATATTGTGATAGGCCACACAAAGTTAGGGGGTTGTAGTTGCACTAAGGTGGTACGGAGGAAGGGCTGCACTAGTTAGATAGATCTTTAAGCACCTTAACATTTTCCATTCACACATTTTTTGTGTTAGAACTTATTATTTAAACTCCTTTATTGCAATTATCAAATGTTTTTCACCCACTAGACTAATTTGCCTCAGATTTGTCTCGAACAGGAACCCTCTTCCATTGATAATCGCTGGAGGGATGCTTTATGTTGATGTCAGTTGGGGAAGCCCCCTCAATGCTGAGAAAAGGAAGCCATTGGTTCCCCAGAACCCATAAGCGATTCCCTCACCTCTCCTCCTCTCCCTCCCTGCTAACCCTCTATTGACTGAAATTCCAGGTGATCAGGGCCTCCCTAACCACCCTCACGTGCCTCATTCAAGCAGCTAGTCCTCCAGTGCCTGGGTGGTATTTGTTGGCATGCTCCTCCTCCTCTGAGTGGACTCCCCAGCGATGCCCGGCTGGTCAGCCTCCATGTCCTCTTCTTCCAAAAGGTCACCTCTCTGTAGTGCCAGGTTGTGCAGGACACAGCACACCATCACAGTGCGGGAAGGCCCCAGAAATGCATTCTCAAGAGCCCAAAGCAGCTTTCCAGTATCACGCTGGTGGCTATACAGGCCTCATTACAGTGGGTCTCTGCCTCAGTCACAGGCCCCCTGAACAGGCATCATCAGCCGTGTCCAAAGCAGGTAAACCATATCAGCCATCCCTGCAGACTGGGCTCCTACTCAAAGGCCTCAATATGCCACAACTCCTGAGAATGAAGCTGGCATGTATGATTTCTCGTGCAGACCTGCATAATGTTCATATTGTGTCACACACCAGTTGGACATTTAGGAAGTGGAATTCTGTTGACGAATCTATGTGGAACCTGCAGTGGCGCCTTGAGGCGATATCAATGCTGTCGATAGCCCCCTTACAGTAGGCATGCTTGCATTGCCCGTGCACCCTGCAGCCTGGGCTTCCTTCTATGCCTGCCCTATGTTAAATTTGATGTACTACTCAGCCCAGGCATACAAAGGCCTCCATGACCTAGTTGACTCAGGTGTACACAGCTGACTGGGAATTGCCACAATCAACTCACGAAAAACGAAGGGCCAGATGTGGTACCTGGGCGAGCACGCCGACCCTCTGCGATCAGCTGGCAGGGGTATTCAGAGACATCTTCAACCTCTCTTTGCAACAATTTGAGGTCCCTATTTGCTTCAAGAAGACAACCGTCACTCTGTTACCAAAGAAAAACCAAGCAGCATGCCTTAATGACTATCGGCCTGTGGCTCTGATATCCATCATTATGAACGGCTTCAAAAGACTAGTCATGGCACAAATCAATTCCAGCCTCCCTGACGACCTGGATCCACCATAATTTGCCTATTGTCACAACAGATCCAGAGTAGATGCCATTTCTCTGGCCCTGCATCCAATGCTGGTACACCTAGATAACAGAGACATCTGTATCAGAACTCCTATTTATTGACTATAGCTCAGTATGCGACATCATTATTCCCACAAAATTTATCCCCAAACTCTGTGACCGGACCCTGAACTGCCTAACTCTCAGACCACAGTCGTAATGTTAGATAAAAACACCTCCTCCACAATCATCCTCAACATTGGTGTTCTCAGCCCCCTACTACTTAAACACGTGGCTGTGCGGCCAAATTCTCCTCCAATTTGATTTTCAAGTTTGCCAGCGACACCACTGTAGTGGGTCGGATCTCAAACAATGATGAGATAGAGTACTGGAAAGAGGTAGAGATTCTGGTAAACTGATGCGGCAACAATAATCTCTCCCTGAATGTCAACAGAATAAAGGAGATTGTCATCAACTTCAGGAAGCATAAAGAAGAACATGCCCCTGTCTACAGCAATGAGGACAAAGTTAAAAGGGTTAAGTGTTTCATGTTTTTAAGTGTCCTGGTCCCCCTTTGCTGACACTATAGTTAAGAAAGCTCACCAACACGTTTACTTTTGCAGAAGCCTGAGAAAGTTTGGCATTTCAGCTACGACTCTTAGCATCTTTTTCAGATGCACCATAGAAAGCATTCTTTCTGGTTATATCACAGCTTGGTACAGCTCCTACTCTGCCCAAGACAGCAAGGAACTACAATAGGTCACGGATGTAATCCAATCCATCACACAAACCAACCACCCATCCCTTAACTCTGCCTACACTTCTGCCTCAGCAAAGCACCCAGTATAATTAAGGACCCCACGCACCTCGGACATTCTCTCTTCCATCATCTTCCTTTGGGAAAAAGATATAAAAGTCTGAGGTCACGTACCAACCAAGTCAAGAAAAGCATCTTCCCTGCTGCTGTCAGACTTTTGAATGGACCTACCTTTGCATTAAGTTGATCTTTCTCTCCAACCTAGCTATGATTATAACACTACATTGTGCACTCTCTCGTTTCCTTCTCGATGAATGGTACGCTTTGTCTGATTTGCACACAAGATGCAATACTTTTCACTGTGACAATAATAAATCAAATCCAAATCAAATCAGACATCTCCACTAAGGGTCTGAAAGGAGTCAGTTGCAAAGAAGTTCAGAGCAGCTGTTACTTTGACAGCCACTGAGAGTGGGTGGCCCCCATCTGTCTTGAGATGCCAGGTTCTACAACAGGTTTATGACTTGGAAAACATGACAAATCAATAAGACGTGAACATTGAGGGTGGTTTGAAATGTGTATACTTTAAATGCGAGGTGCATATGCAATAAGGTGGACAGCCTTGCAGCCTGGATTGGTGCTTGGGACTTCGATGTTGTGGCCATTTCAGAGACATTAGATGGAGCAGGGACAGGAATGGTTGTTGCTGGTTCAGATGTTTCAATCAGAGCAGAGAAGGTGGTAGAAGAGGGAGAGGTGTGGCATTGTTAGTCAAATATTATGGTGGCAGAAAGGACGTTTAATGTGGACCTGTCTATTGAGGTAGTATGGGCTGAGATTAGAAACAGGAAAGGAAGGGTCACCCTGTTGGGAGTTTTTATAGGCCTCCAAAAAGTTCCAGAGATGATCCTGGATAGGAGCGAAAGTAACAAGGTAGTTGTTATGGCAGACTTTAACTTTACAAATATTAATTGGAAAAACTATAGTTCAAGCACATTAGAGGGGTCAGTTTTTGTCCAATGTGTGCAGGAAGATTTCCTGACAGTATGCAGATAGGCCAACAAGAGGTGAGGCTACATTGGATTTGGTACTGGGTAATGAACCAGACCAGGTGGTAGACTTAGGTGAGCACTTTGGTGATAGTGACCACAATTCGGTTACGTTTACCTTAGTGATGGAAAGGGATAGGCACATACCGAAGGGAAGAAGTTATAGCTGGGGGAAAACTAATTATGAAGCTATTAGATGAGATATAAGAAACATAGGTTGGAGTAGGAAACTGCAGGGGCTGGGAACATCTGAAATGTGAATCTTATTCAAGGAACAGCTGCTGTGAGTCCTTGATAAATATGTACCTGTCAAGCAGAGAGGAAGTGGTCAAGCGAGGGAATCTGTGGTGTACTAAGGAACTTGAATATCTGATAAAGAGGAAGAAGGAGGCTTGTGTAAAAATGAGACGTGAAGGCTCAGTTAGGGCACTGGAGAGTTATAAATTAGCCAGAAGGGAACTAAAGAGAGAGTTAAGAAGAACTAGAAGAGGACATGAGAATACCCTTATTCTCTAACAAGGGGCATACACGTGATGGGTCGTAAGAGGGCTGCTCTTGGATTTTTTTCGAGAGTATCCTAGTGCTTCACTTCGTTAGTGTACGCTTGACCTGGACCATTTGATGGCGACACGACAGCTCAGTGACTATCGCTGAGCTGTGCAGATACATGAATTTGGGCCTGTGTCTGTGGGAGTTTGCGCATTCTCCCCGTGCTTGCATTGGTTTTCTCCGGGTGCTCTGGTTTCCTCCCACATCCCAAAGATGTGCTCTTAGGCTGATTGGCAGAACAAATTCTCCCTGAATTGACTCAAATTTGGTTTCAATGCATAGATCTATAAACATAGATAGGGATCACGGATAGAAGTGGGAACATCGAAGTGGTGGCGCGGGCCTGTTTCCCGAGCTGTTTTGTTCTTTGTACTTTGGCGGATAGGATTAAGGAGAACCCTAAAGCTTTCTATAGATATGTCAAGAATAAAAGATTGGTTAGGGCAAGATTAGGGCCAGTCAGAGACAGCAGTGGGAAGTTGTGCATGGAGTCTGAAGAGATAGGAGAGGCACTGAATGAGTATTTCTCATCAGTATTCACGCAAGAAAAGGTTAGTATAGTCGAAGAGAAAACTGAGATACAGAGTTGTAGACAAGTTGGGATTGAAGTACAAAAGGAGGAGGTGTTCGGAATTCTTAAGAGTATGAAAATAGGTAGGACCCCTGGGCCAGATGGGATTTACCCTAGGATTCTCTGGGAAGTTAGGGAGGAGATTGCAGAGCCTTTGGTTTTGATCTTCAGATCGTTATTAGCTACAGGTGTAGTGCCAGAAGACTGGCGGATAGCTAATGTTGTCCTCTTGTTCAAGAAGAGGAGAAAAGACCATCTTGGAAATTATAGACCAGTGAGCCTTACTTCTGTTGTGGGCAAAGTTTTGGAAAGAATTATAAGGGATTGGATTTATAATCATCTAGAAAGAAATAAATTGATTAGGGATAGTCAACACGGTTTTGTGAAGGGTAGGTCGTGCCTCACAAACCTTATTGAGTTTTTTGAAAAGGTGACCAAAGAGGTGGATAAGGGTAAAGCAATTGATGTGGTGTATATGGAGTTTAGCAAAGCGTTTGATAAGGTTCCCCATGGAAGACTACTGCAGAAAATGCAGATGCATGGGATTGAGGGTGATTTAGCAGTTTGGATCAGGAATTGGCTAGCTGATAGAAGGCAGGGTGGTGGTTGATGGGAAATATTCAACCTAGAGTTGAGTTACAAGTGGTGTATTTCAGGGATCTGTTTTGGGGCCACTGCTGTTTGTCATTTTTATAAATGACCTAGATGAGGATGTAGAAGGATGGGTTAGTAAATTTGCTGATGACACCAAAGCCAGAGGAATTGTAGCCAGTGAGGATGGATGTTACAGTTTGCAGAGGGACAAGCTGCAGAGTTGGGCCGAGAGGTGGCAAATGGAGTTTAATGCAGAAAAGTGTGAAGTGATTCACTTTGGTAAGAGTAACAGGAGTACAGAATATAGGACTAATAGAAGCACTCAGTAGTGTTGACAAGCAGAGAGATCCCGGTGTAGCTCCCTGAAAGTTGGCACCCAGGTTGATACGGTTGTTAAGAAGGTGTACAGTTTGTTAGCTTTCATTGGTAGAGGGATTGAATTTCGGAGCTCTGAGATCATATTGCAAAACTCTGGTGCAGCAGCACTTAAAGTATTGCGTACAGTTCTGGTCGTTGCATTATAAGAAAGATGTGGAGGCATTGGAAAGAGTACAGAGGATGTTTACCAGGATGTTGCCTGGTATGATGGGTAGGTCTTATGAGGAAAGGCTGAGGTTATTTTCATTAGAGAGAAGGTTAGGAGGTGACCTATTTGAGGCATACAAGATGATCAGAGGGTTAGATAAGATGGACAGTGAGAGCTTTTTTCCGTAGATGGTGATGGCTAACATGAGGGGACATAGCTTTAAATTAAGGGGTGGTAGTTATAGGACAGATGTCAGAGGTAGGTTCTTTACTCAGAGGGTAGTAAGGGTATGGAATGCCCTGCCTGCGGCAGTTGTGAACTCGCCAAGTTTAAGGGCGTTCAAATGGTCAGTGGATAGGCATATGGATAGCATTGGAATAGTTTAGGTTAGAGGATCATTAGAGATTGGTTCCACTGGTCGGCACAACATTGAGGGCTGAAGGGCCTGTACTGCGCTGTAATGTTCCATGTTCTATATTCATAGAACACTACAGCATAAACAGGCCCTTCAGCCGACAAATTGCGCCAATCGTATCCCTATCTACCAGGCCTATCTGTAACCCTCAATCCCATTAAATCCCATGTACTCATCCAGAAGTCTTTTAAAAGACCCCAACAAGTTTGCCTCCATCACCACCGACAGCGGCCGATTCCACTCACTCACTATCCTGTAAGTGAAGAACTTACCCCTGACGTCTCTTTATGGTTATTACATTTTTATTTCAGAGACAGAGACATTGGTAGCATGTGGTGTCCGACATCTGTTCAAATGACACTCGTGCATGGAATTGCTGTGGTCTCTGCTCCCTTGTCCTACGGCTGTCATTCTCTTGCACCCCTCCCCCAACCCGGATGAATGAAAGCCACCTCCTGTTTCTAGTGGTCATCTCCCCTCTACTGCAATTGATAAGGTTTGGGCCTCCAGTGCCTACAATACTTCCTCCAGCTCCTTCTCAGCTCCAGAAGTAACCAGAACAGCAGTATCAATCAACTGCATTGCAAAAGCTATCTTGTCACTCTT
This sequence comes from Sphyrna mokarran, assembly GCA_024679065.1. Classification (NCBI taxonomy): domain Eukaryota; kingdom Metazoa; phylum Chordata; class Chondrichthyes; order Carcharhiniformes; family Carcharhinidae; genus Sphyrna; species Sphyrna mokarran. Next base: position 706,498 of record JAGIQG010000001.1, read on the forward strand.
AAGGGAGGTCGGAGACGGAGAGGAACACATGTAGAGGTTAAGAAATGCTGTTTGCCCTTGCACAGCAACAGTCATGATCCATACTGCCCATTCACCCAACCACACGCTCCCAGAATCACAGACCCCCTAATCTTAACCACATGCCCCCAGAATCATAGCTCCTTTGGAGGCTCTGAGGCTGCAGCAATGCCCTCCAATCCCCAACAACATGCCTCTCGAATGACAGAACACCGCCCCCCCCCATTCCCCTAACCACATCCCCCACGAATCACAGATCCCCAATCCCCGTTCTGAAAAACAAAATGGCCACAACAAAAGGACACCTGTAAGCAGCAGAGAGCCATCGGACATTCAGCATTTACCTCGTCACTAACCCTTGCTGATGGAGTGCTTGAATTGGACTTTTATGGAGCATGTCTGTTTCATGCTGATTCAGGCTTGGTGAACGCAGTGGTAACGGGGGTGTGCCAGTAAAGTTGAGTGTGCAGCCCATTAAGTATATTGAAATGCATACAAATATGTTTAAATGGTTATTGCACCCATTTTGGGTGCATTCCTGATTGTGCCCATTTTCAGGCCTTGGTAAAGGGGGAACTGGCATGGAGATGGGTGCAAATCATGCTACTCGCCTCATGCTTGACTTTACCAAGTTTTTGCGCCCGAAAATGGGCGCTATGCAATGGTAAAATTGCCTCCTTAGTTTCTGGGGGAATTTTCCACTGTTATATTTTCAGTATGATCCAGGGATTGATCAATAGTTGATTTTAATTAAATTTATTTTGCAATTTAGGCTTGATGTGGCTGCAACAGTTTAAGGCAGAGGTGAATCTGCGACATACATGTGAGCAAGGTGATCGGCTGCCCAGCTATGGCTGGCTAATGCATGATGGAATAAACTTTGGAGTGCAAGAAATAAAAGACACTGATTTCATATTAACAACTGAATTTGTGAAACGTGTTGGAGGACAACATGGTGGAGATTGGACGTGGAGAATTACTGCCAAACCACAGGTATGTCTTTATTTATAAAACAAAAGATCTATTCATTTTATGAAAATCATATTATGGTTAATATATACACTTCCAAGCATTTCAGTTGTCTCTTAATTAATCCAGCATTCTTTATTTACCACTTTACATACCAACTGAAACTTAAACAGTTGCAACTTATAACTCTTCTACTGAACTTGACTTCTTAACTAAATGTTAACATTAATTATTTAACTGAAAATAGATACCACCAGGGTTAGGGAGAACCTTGGTTAAGCAGTCATAGAATCATAGAACCCCCTACAGTGCAGAATGAGGTCATTTGGCCCATTAAGTCTGCACCAACAACAATCCCACCCAGGCTTTATCCCCATAACTCCATGTATTTACCATGCTAATCCTCATAACACTAAGGGCCAATTTTAGCAAGGCCAATCCATCTAACGAGATGTAGAATCTATCTTCTCCCTGAAGATTCATTTAGGGCACACTTTTGCAATGGTGGATCTCAATAGTCAGCATTGGCAAACAAAGGATTGTACAGATCTCCTATCTACAGATTCTTCACTTGCTTCCAGAACATTAACTGATTTAAAATAGGGATCATGAGCCTTGGGAGTCCCTGGGAAGTGTGTAAATAGATGATGATATTGATGTACTTGTTTTTTATCCTACAGGTGCTTTGGTCCACCTTGTTGTCTAACGAGGGGCATACACGCGATGGGTCGTGAGAGGACTGCTCTTGGACCTTTTTCGAGAGTATCCTAGTGCTTCACATCGTTAGTGTATGCATGACCTGGACCATCTGATGGGCAACACGACAGCACAGTGACTATCGCTGTGCTGTGCAGATATATGGATTTGGGCCTGTGTCTGTGGGAGTTTGCGCATTCTCCCTGTGCTTGCGTGGGTTTTCTCCGGGAGCTCTGGTTTCCTCCCACATCTCAAAGATGTGCTCTTAGGTTAATTGGCAAAACAAATTCTCCCTAAATTGTCTCAAATTAAGTTTTTCATCCATAGATCTATAAACATGGACAGGGATCGTGTGTAGAAGTGGGAACATCGGGGTGGCGGCGTGGGCTTGTTGGGCCGAAGGGCCTGTTTCCCGTGCTGTTTTGTTCTTTGTTCTTTGTATTTAGATTGGACAAATCAAATTAGTCATTAACATCCAATGTGATTTGGCTGCACAGGTCCACAGTTCCCTGAAAGTGGCAACACAAGTGGCCAAGGTGGTTAAGAAGGCATATGGCATGCTTGCCTTAATCATCCAGGGCATTGAGTACAAGAGTTGGGAAATCATGTTAGTTAGGCTACATTTGGAGTAGTGAGTGCAGTTCTGATCACCACACCACCAGAAGGCATGGAAGCTTTAGAGACAGTGCAAAGAAGGTTCACCAGGATGTTGCCTGGTCTGAAGGGTGTTGGCTATAAGGAGAGATGTTGGCTCTGAGGGAACCTAATCAGGGTCTACAAAATGATGAAAGGCATAGACAGGATGGATAGTCAGAGGCTTTTTCCCAGGGTGGAAGTGTCAATTCCAAGGACAGGGAGAATGCGCAAACTCCCACAGACACAGACACATGTGTCTGCACAGCACAGCGATAGTCACTGAGCTGTCATGTTGCCCATCAAATGGTCCAGGTCAAGCGTACACTAACGACGTGAAGCAATAGGCTACTCTCAAAAAATCCAAGAGCAGCCCTCTCACAACCCATTGCGTGTATGCCCCTCATTAGACAACAAGGTGGACCGAAGTACCTGTAGGATAAAACAAATACATCAATATCATCAACAATTTACACACTTCCCAGGGAACTCCTAAGGCTCATGATCCCCATTTTAAATCAGTCGGACTATTTTAAGTCAATTGGTTAGAGAAAACAATAAACCTGACCATTGGAAGCAGTTCACAATTCAAAGCAGGAGGACAAAGGCATCGAGGAAGAGAGGAAAATGGAATATGAGAGGAAGCTTGCAGGAAACATACCTCTGGCAGCTTGTTCCAGACGCCACCTTCTGTGTGAAAAAAATTGTCCCTCTGGACACTTTTGCATCTCTCCCCTCTCACCTTAAACCTATGCCTTCTAGTTTTCGACTCCCCCACATTTGGGAAAAGACACTATCTACGTAGCTGACCTATGACTCTCATTATTTTATTGACCTCTCTATAAGGTCACCCCTAAGCCTTCTACACTCCAAAGACAAAAGTCCCAATCTATCTTCTCCTTATAACTCAATCATCAAGTCAAAGAGCAAAGAACACAGCTCAGGAAACAGGGCCTTCAGCCCAATGAGCCCGCGCTGCCATTTTAACAGCGTGAGTTCCCTCTTCCACCCATGACCCTTGTCTATGTTTATGGAAATCCACATTGGAAACCAGATTGGGGAGACAATTTAGGGACAGTTTATTTCACCAATCAACCTAAGAGGAAAGCGGAGTACCCGAGAAAACCCACACAACCACGGAGAGAATACGCAAACTCCCACAGATACTGGCCTAAATCTATGTATCTGCTCAGCAAACAGTGATAGTCACTAAGCTGTCATGTTGCCCATCAACTGGTTCAGTTTAAGCGTACAATCGAAGATGACCTTCTCCGCTATCCACTACGCCACCGGTCTTGGTGTCATCTGCAAACTTGCCCATTGAAGCAGTGGAGGCTATCTCCTTAAATGTGTTTAAGTCACAGATAGATTTCTGATCAATAAGGGAATAAAGGGTTATGAGGAGCAGGCATAAGTGGAACTGAACCACTATCAGATCAGCCATGATCTTATTGAATGGTGGGGCAGGCTCGAGCGGCTAGATAGCCTACTTCTGCTCTTATTTCTTATGTTCTTATACTAATTATGCCTCCAATATTATCATCCAAATCATTAATGTAAATGATAAATAACAGTGGACCAAGCACTGATCCCTGAGGCACACCGCAGGTCTTCAGTTTGAAAAATAACTCTCTACAACCACTGAAACCAATTTTGCATCCAGTTAGATACCTCATCCTGGATCCTGTGAGATTTACCTTATGCAAAACCTATCATGTGGTACCTTGTCAGAGGTCTTGCGAAAATCCATGTAGTCAACATCTGCTGCACTGCCCTCATCTACCTTGGTCACCCCTTCAAAAAACTCAAATCAAATTTGTGCGACATGATTTTCCATTCACAAAGCCATGCTGATTGTCCCTAATCAGTCCTGGTGTCTCTCAATGCCTGTAGATCCTGTCTCTCAAAATACCTGCCAACAATTTACCCACCACAGATGTGAGGCTCACTGGCTTATAATTCCCAGGCTTTTCCCTGCAGCTTTTTTAAATAATGGCACAACATTTGCCACCCTACAATCTTCAGGCACTTCAGCCGTGAATCGATGATTCAAATATTTTCGTTAGGGGACCCACAATTTTCTCACTAGCCTCCCACAATTCCTAGGATACTCTTACGTGGAACATAGAACAGTACAGCACAGTCCAGACCCAGTTGTGCCAAGCTTTGTTCTGAATCCAAGATCAAGCTATCACACTCTCTATCATTCTGGTGGGCTCCATGTGTCTATCTCATAACCGCTTGAAAATTTCTAAAGTGTCTGACTCCATTTTCTCAGCAGGCAGTGCATTCCACACTACAACCGCTCTGAGTGAAGAATCTACCTCAGACATCCCTCCTATATCTCCCATCGTGAAACTTGTAGTTATGCCCCCTAGTAATAATTACATCCATCTGAGAAAAGAGTCTCTGCACGTCCACTCTATCTATCCCTCTCATCGTGTTATAAACCTGTATTAAGTTGCCTCTCATCCTCCTCTGCTCTAAAGAGAAAAGCCCCAACCTCAACCTCATAAGATCTACCCTCCAAGCCAGCAGCATCCTGGTAAATCTCCTCTGCGCTCTCTCCAATGCTTCCACATCCTTCTTATAGTGAGGTGATGAGAAATGCACACAATATTCTCAAGTGTGGTCTCACCAAGGTCCTATACAGTTTCTGCATAACCCCACGGCTCTTAAACTCAAACCCTCTGTTAATAAATGCTAACACACTATAAGCTTCTTCAGAGCTATATCCACTTGAGTGGCAATTTTCAGAGATCTATGGACATGAACCCCAAGATCTCTCTGTTCCTCCACATTTCTCAGAACCCTACTGTTGATCCTGTAATCCACATTCAAATTTGTCCTATCAAAATGAATCACCTTGCACTTATGAGGGTTAAACTCCAGCTGCCATTTTTCGTCCCAGCTCTGTATGCTATCAAATGTCCCTTTGCAGCCTACAACAGCCCTCCACCTCATCCGCTACTTCACCAATCTTGGTGTCATCAGCAAATTTCCTAACCCATTCTTCAGCTCTCTCCTTCAAGTCATTAACAAAAATCACGGATAGCAGAGGACACTACACTGATCCCTGTGGTACACCGCTGGTAATTGACCGGTGTCCAGTCTGAAAATTTTCCATCCATTGTTTTCTGTGACTCAGCCAGTTACTTATCCAATCAGCCAACTTTCCCTCGATCCCACACCACCTTACTTTCTTCATGAACTTACCATGGCAAACCTTATCAAGCACTTTATTAAAATTCACCAACTCTCAGAGAATTCAATCAGATTTGAGAGGCAGACTTGCCGCAGGAGGACACAGTGCTCTTGCACAGTACTTCATGCACAAGTATTCATTGCCAGAGGACACAGGTTTAAGATGCTGGGGAGTAGGTACAGAGGAAATGTCGGGGACAAGTTTTTCACTCAGAGAGTGGTGGGTGCGTGGAATAGGCTGCTGGCAATGGTGGTGGAGGCGGATTCCATAAGGTCTTTTAAGAGACTTTTAGATAAGCACATAGAACTGAGGAAGATAGAGGGTATAGGTAAACATAGTAATCTCTAAGGTAGGGACATGTTTGGCACAACTTTCTGGGCCAAAAGGCTGGTATTGTGCTGTGGTTTTCCTATGTTCCTGAGACTTACTCTTCACGAATCCATGCTGACTATCCTGGGTTAAGTTGCAACTTTCCAAATGGTCCTGTCCCTCAGGACCTTTTCCATTAATTTCCCGACCACCGAAGTAAAACTAATCGGCTTACAATTTACCAGAGTCATTCCTATTTCCTTTCTTGAACAGGGGAACAACATTTGCCACTTTCCAGTCCTCTAGCAGTATCCTTGTGGACAGTGAGGACTCTGCCAAAGGCTCTGCAATCGCATCCCTTGTCTCCCAAAGATCCCAGGATATATTCTATCTGGCACAGGGGACTTATCAACCCTCAGGTTTTTCAAAATTGCTAATACATCTTCTGTCAGAACATTTACTTCCTCCATCCTATCAGCTTGCATCCTTTTCTCAAAAACATGGCCCCCTCTCCTCGGTGAATACTGAAGAAAAGTATTCAATCAACACCTGACCTATCTCTTGTGACTTCATGCACAAATTCCCACTACTATACTTGACCGGTCCGAACCTCACCTGGTCATTCTTTTATTTCTGACATAAGAGTAAAAAGCCTTGGGGTTTTCCTTTATCCGACCTTCCAAGGACTTCTCATACCCCCTTCTAGCTCTCTGATGCCCTTTTTTTTAGCTCATTCATTGCTATCTTGTAACTCAAGTAACCCAACTGAACTTTGTTTTCTCATCCTTATGCTTCCTTTTTTCTCTGGACAAAACATTGAACCTCTTTTGTGAATCATAGTTCCCTCACTTGGCCATTTCCTCCTTGCCTGACAGGGACATACCTAATGCAGTATTTGTTCCTTGAACAAGTTCCACTTCATCAGGTCCTGGCGATTTACCTACTTTAGAACACAGAACAATACAGCACAATATTCCATATGTGGTCTCACCAATGTCCGGTATAGTTGCAGCATCATCCACAGCTCTTAAACTTAAAACCCCTGTTAATAAATGCTAATAAACTATAAGCCTTCTTCATGGCTCTATCCACCTAAGTGGCAACCTTCAGAGATCTGTGGATCTCTCTATTTCTCCACATTCCTCAGAACCCTGCCGTTGACCCTGTAAGTTTGTCCTACCAAAATGAATCACCTTGCACTTATCAGGGTTAAAAGCCATCTGCACTTTTCGGCCCAGCTCTGCATCCTATCAATGTCGCTTTGCAGCCTACAAGAGCCCTCCACCTCATCCACTAGTCAGCTACTCTTGATGTCATCAACAAATTTACTAACCCACTCTTCAGCCCTGTCTTCTAAGTCATTGATAAAAATCACATAAAGCAGAGGACCCAGTACTGATCCCTGTGATACACCACTGCTAACTGGCCTCCAATCTGAAAATTTTCCTTCCACTACCACCCTCTGTCTTCTATGAGACAGCCTGTTACTTATCCAATAGGCCAAATTTCTTTCTACCCCACACCTTCTTTTCTTACCTTTTTCATGAGCCTACCATGGGGAACCTAATCAAATGCCTTACTAAACTCTATGCATACAACATCAACTGCTCTACATGAACAATCTCATTAGTGACAGACAGCATGGCTTTAAGATGAAAGTCGTGCCTTACAAATTTGGTAGATTTTTTGAGGAGGTGACAAAAACAGTTGACAAAGGAAGGGCTGTGGATGTAATCTATATGGATTTCACTAAGGCATTTGACAAAATCCCTCATGGCAGGTTGGTTGAGAAGGTTAAGACTTATGGGATACAAGGAGGTGGCTAAATGGGTAGAGAACTGGGTTGGCCACAGAAGACAGGGGGTAGCAGTAGAAGGGTTTGCTTCTGGCTGGAGATCTGTGACCAATGCAGCTCCTTGAGGATCGTGTTAAGGAGCTGGAGCTGGAATTAGAGGAACTCCGAATAATTCGGGAGGTTGAGGTGGATATTGACAGGAGTTACAAACAGATAGTCACTCCTAAAAGTGATTCTTGGGTAACTGTTAGGAAGAGGGGTAAGAAGCAATTGGGGAGACAATCCCCCAGGGCTGTTCCCCTCCAAAACAAGTTTTCTGTCCTGGAGGCTACAGTTGAGGAAGAATCAACTGGAGATGGCCAAAGGGAGCAGGTCTCTGGGGGTGAGCCTGCTGGGAATGCTCAGGTGGGTAGGAGGAATGAGAGATTGGGCCTGGTAATTGGAGACTCCATAGTTAGGGGGACAGATAGGAGAGTAAATAGTATTAAACGGGACTCAGGGCTGGTGTGTTGCCTCCCAGGGGCCGGGGTCCAGGATGTCTCAGAGCGGGTTTTTAAGAATCTTAAGGGAGAGGGGAGTCAGCCCCAAGTCATAGTTCATGTAGGGACACATGATGTAGGTAGGACAAGGGAAGGGGATATTAAACAGAAATTTATGGAGTTGGGGTGGAAGCTTAGGGCCAAAACAGACAGAGTGGTTATCTCTGGACTCTTGTCTGTGCCACGGGATAGTTTAGAGAAGAACAGAGAGAGGGAATGTTTGAACTCGTGGCTGCGGGGATGGTGCAGGAGGGAGGGTTCAGGTTCCTGAACAATTGGGACTCATTCTGGGATAGGTGGGACCTCTACAAGAGAGATGGTCGACACCTGAACCAGAGGGGAGCCAATATCTTGGGGGGAAAATTTGCAAAGGCTATGCAGGGGGGTTTAAACTGATTCAGAGGGGGGGGTGGGATCCTGAGTAGTTTGGATGTTAAGAGGGACGAGAATAGGGGGGTCATAGATGAGAACTGTAAAGCACAGCAGCGTACGGGTGGAGTAGGGCATGGTTTGAAATGCGTATACTTTAATGCAAGAAGTATTCGCAATAAGGTGGAGGAACTTGCAGCTTGGACCAGTACCTGGAACTTCGATGTTGTGGCCATTTCAGAGACATGGATAGAGCAGGGACAGGAATGGCTGTTGCAGGTTCCGGGGTTCAAATGCTTCAGTCGGAGTAGAGAAGGAGGTAGAAGGGGGGGAGGAGTGGCATTATTAGTCAAAGACTGTATCACAGTGACAGAAAGGAAGTTTGATGAGGACTTGTCTGTTGAGGTGGTATGGGCTGAGATTAGAAACAGGAGAGGAGAGGTCACCCTGTTGGGAGTCTTTTATAGACCTCCTAAAAGTTCTGGAGAAGTAGAGGAAAGGATTGCAAAGTCGATCCTGGACAGGAGTAAAAGTAATAGGGTAGTTGTTATGGGGGACTTTAACTTTAATAATATTGATTGGAATAGCTATAGCTCTAGCTCGTTAGAGGGGTCAGTTTTTGTACAAAGTGTGCAGGAAGGTTTTTTGACTCAGTATGTAGATAGGCCAACTAGGAGTGAGGCTACATTGGATTTGGTGCTGGGCAATGAGCCCAGTTGGTGAACATTTTGGTGACAGTGACCACAGTTCGGTTACGTTCACCTTGGTGATGGATAAGGATAGGCATGAAGCTGGGGGCAGTAGTTATAGCTGGGGGAATGGTAATTATGAGGCCATAAGGAGGGAATTAGGGTGCGTAGATTGGACTAGGAAACTACAGGGACTGGGAACATCTGAAATGTGGAGCTTATTCAAGGAGCAGCTACTGCGAGTCCTTGATAAGTATGTCCCTGTCAGGCAAGGAGGAAATGGTCGAGTAAGGGAACCATGGTGTACTAAAAAAGTTAATTCGCTGGTTAAAAGGAAAAAGGAGGCTTATGTCAGGATGAGGCTTGAAGGCTCAGTTAGTGCAATGGATAGCTATAGATTAGCCAGGAGGGAGCTAAAGAGTGAGTTGAGGAGAGCTAAAAGGGGACACGAGAAGACTTTGGCTGATAGGATCAAGGAGAATCCTAAAGCTTTCTTTAGATATGTTAAGAATAGAAGATTGGTTAGGGCAAGATTAGGGCCAGTCAGAGACAGCAGTGGGAAGTTGTGCGTGGAGCCTGAAGAGATTGGAGAACATAGACATTACAGCACAGAACAGGCCCTTCGGCCTTCGATGTTGCGCCGACCAATATAAAAAGCAATGCCCCTCCAAACTAAACCATTCCCTTCTCTTCCATATACTTATCAACTAACCTCTTAAACGCCACCAAACTTGGCGCTCTACAACCGCTGCAGCAGGGCACCACTCCCGAACCACCCTTTGGTAAAGAACCTGCTCTGATATCCGTCCTATAACTATCACCCCTTAATTTAAAGCTGTGTCCCTCGTGCTAGCTTTTTCCATCCTAGGAAAAAGGCTATCACTGTCCACCTATCTAAACCTCTAATCATCTTATATGTTTCGATCAGGTCCCCTCTTAGCTCCTCCTTCTAACGAACAACTCAAATTCCCTCAGCTCTCCTTCATAATACCTGCCCTCCATACCAGGCAACATCCTGGTAACCTCCTCTGTACCCTCTTCCATGCCGTCCACATCTTTCTTATAATGTGGGGACCAGAACTGCACACAATACTCCAAGTGCGGCCGCACTAGAGTTTTGTACAGTTGCAACATGACGTTGCGGCTCCGAAATTCAATCCCTCTACCAATAAAAGCCAAGACTCCATATGCCTTCCTAACAACCTTCTCGACCTGACTGCCTACTTTCAGGGATCTATGCACATACACACCAAGATCCCTCTGTTCATCTAGACTACTAGAATCCTACCATTTGCCCTATACTCTACACATTTATTATTTCTGCCATAGTGCATTACCTCACACTTTTCCACATTAAACTCCATTTGCCACCTCTCGGCCCAGCTCTGCAACTTGTCCAAGTCCCTCTGCAAACTATAACACCCTCTTCACTATCTACCACTCCACCGATTTTAGTGTCATCTGCAAATTTACTAATCCTCCTTATACCCTCATCCAATCATTTAAAAAATACAAACAGGGGATTAGAAACAGATTGGGGATAGTCAGCATGGTTTTGTGAAGGGTAGGTCGTGCCTTACTAACCTTATTGAGTTTTTTGAAAAAGTGACCAAAGAGGTGGATGGGGGTAAGGCAGTTGATGTGGTATATATGGACTTTAGTAAGGCGTTCGATAAGGTGGCCCATGGAAGGCTTCTGCAGAAAATGCAGATGTATGGGATTGAGGGTGATTTAGCTAATTGGATTAGGAATTGGCTAGCAGATAGAAGACAGAGGGTGGTGGTTGATGGAAGTTATTCATCGTGGAGTTCGGTTACAAGTGGTGTACCTCAGGGATCTGTTTTGGGGCCCCTGCTGTTTGTAATTTTTATAAATGATCTGGATGAGAGTATTGAAGGATGTATTAGTAAATTTGCGGATGACACCAAAGTCTGAGGAGTGGTAGATAGTGAAGAGGGGTGTTCTAGTTTGCAGAGAGACTTGGACAAGTTGCAGAGCTGGGCCGAGAGGTGGCAAATGGAGTTTAATGCGGAAAAGTGTGAGGTAATTCACTTTGGCAGGAATAACAAATGTGTAGAGTATAGGGCTAATGGTAGGACTCTTAATAGTGTTGATGAACAGAGGGATCTTGGTGTATATGTGCATAGATCCCTGAAAGTTGGCAATCAAGTCGATAAGGTTGTTAAGAAGGCATACGGAGTCTTAGCTTTTATTGGTAGGGGGATTGAATTTCGGAGCCGCAACGTCATGTTGCAACTGTACAAAACTCTAGTGCGGCCGCACTTGGAGTATTGTGTACAGTTCTGGTCCCCGCATTATAAGAAAGATGTGGAGGCATTGGAGAGGTGTCGAGGAGGTTTACCAGGATGTTGCCTGGTATGGAGGGCAGGTCTTATGAGGAGAGGCTGAGGATTTGAGGTTGTTTTCGTTAGAAAGAAGGCGGCTAAGAGGAGACCTTATTGAACATATAAGATAATTAGAAGTTTAGATAGGGTGGACAGTGATAGCCTTTTTCCTAGGATGGAGAAAGCTGGCACGAGGGGACATAGCTTTAATTTAAGGGGTGATAGTTATAGGGCGGATGTCAGAGGTAGGTTCTTTACCCAGAGGGTGGTAAGGGTATGGAATGCCCTGCCTGCTGCAGTTGTAGATGCGCCAAGTTTGGTGGCGTTTAAGAGGTTAGTAGATAAGTTTATGGACGAAAAGGGAAGGGGTTAGTTTGAAGGGTCATGGGTTTTTCCTAATTGGTCGGCGCAACATTGAAGGCCAAATGGCCTGTTCTGCGCTGTAATGTTCTATGTTCTAATGGTGTTCCGCAAGGCTCTGTACAGGGAGCTGGAAGAAGGTGTAACTGGTGTTATCAGCAAGTTTGCAGATGACACGAAGATGGCTGGACTTGTGGATAGTTATAGAACATAGAACTTTACAGCGTAGAACAGGCACATCGACCAATTAAGAAAAAGCAATGAACCTCTCACCTAAGCCATTCCCTTTTCATCCATAAACTTATCTACTAACGTCTTAAACGCCCCCAGACTTGACGCATCTACAACTGCAGCAGGCAGAGCATTCCATACTCTTACCACCCTCTGGGTAAAGAACCTGCCTCTGATATCCATCCTATAACTACCACCCCTTAATTTAAAGCTATGTCCCCTCGTGCTAGCTTTAGAACATAGAACATAGAACAATACAGCACAGAACAGGCCCTTCGGCCTTCGATGTTGTGCCGACCAAAATAAAAAGCAATGCCCCTCCAAAATAAACCATTCCCTTCTCTTCCATATACTTATCAATTAACCTCTTAAACGCCACCAAACTTGGCGCATCTACAACAGCTGCAGGCAGGCATTCCACTCCCTAATCACTCTTTGAGTAAAGAACCTACCTCTGATATCCGTCCTATAACTCATCCCCCTTAATTTAAAGTTTTGTCCCCTCGTGCTAGCTTTTTCCATCCTAGGAAAAAGGCTATCACTGTCCACCCTATCTAAACCTCTAATCATCTTATATGTTTCGATCAGGTCCCCTCTTAGCCTCCTCCTTTCTAACGAAACAACCTCAAATCCCTCAGCCTCTCCTCATAAGACCTGCCCTCCATACCAGGCAACATCCTGGTAAACCTCCTCTGTACCCTCTCCAATGCCTCCACATCTTTCTTATAATTCGGGGACCAGAACTGCACACAATACTCCAAGTGCGGCCGCACTAGAGTTTTGTACAGTTGCAACATGACGTTGCGGCTCCGAAATTCAATCCCCTACCAATAAAAGCTAAGACTCCATATGCCTTCTTAACAACCTTCTCGACTTGACTGCCTACTTTCAGGGATCTATGCCCATACACACCAAGATCCCTCTGTTCATCAAGACTACTAAGAATCCTACCATTAGCCCTATACTCTACACATTTATTATTCCTGCCATAGGGCATTACCTCACACTTTTCCACATTAAACTCCATTTGCCACCTCTCGGCCCAGCTCTGCAACTTGTCCAAGTCTCTCTGCAAACTATAACACCCCTCTTCACTATCTACCACTCCAGCGACTTTAGTGTCATCTGCAAATTTACTAATCCATCCTTCAATACCCTCATCCAGATCATTTATAAAAATTACAAACAGCAGGGGCCCCAAAACAGACCTCTGAGGTACACCACTTGTCACCAAACTCCACGATGAATATCTCCCATCAACCACCACCCTCTGTCTTCTATCTGCTAGCCAATTCCTAAACCAATTAGCTAAATCACCCTCTATCCCATACATCTGCATTTTCTGCAGAAGTCTTCCATGGGCCACCTTATCAAACGCCTTACTAAAGTCCCTATATACCACATCAACCGCCTTACCCCCATCCACCTCCTTAGTCACTTTTTCAAAAAACTCAATGAGGTTAGTAAGGCACGACCTACCCTTCACAAAACCATGCTGACTATCCCCAATCAATTCATTTCTCTCTAAATAACTATAAATCCTATCCCTACTAATTCTCTCCAATACCTTGCCCACAACAGAAGTAAGACTCACTGGCCTATAATTCCCTGGAAGGTCTCTCTTCCCCTTCTTGAACAATGGGACCACATTCACTATCCTCCATCTTCCGGAACCACACCCGTAACCAACGACGACCTGAAGATCAGAGCCAGAGGCTCTGCAATCTCCCCTCTTGCCTCCCAGAGATGTCATCTGTGTCTGCGTCAGTTTCTTCCAAGGGGCTCTGGTTTCCTCCTGCCATGCAAAGATTCACAGGTTCGGTAGATTGGTCATGCTAAATTACCCCTAAATGTTTGGAATCTAACTAGGGTAAGTTCATGGGAATAGGATCTGGGTGGGATTGTGGCTGGTGCAGGCTCAATGAGCCAAATGGCCTGCTTCTGCACTGTAGGATTCTGTGTTTTTGTGAATATAAATGACCTACTTGGGAGCTTTTATCAAATAAAGTTTATTTAAACTATAGTTAACATAATGAAAAAAGATTTAGCAATAATTTATATCATTATTATAATGTTTGTCATTTTCATAAATAACCTGGATGAAGAAGTGGAGGGATGGGTTAGTAAGTTCACCGATGATACAAAGGTCGGTGGTGTTGTGGATGGTCTGGAGGGATTTCAAAAGTTGCAGCAGGACATAGACAGGATGCAAGACTGGGTGGAGAAGTGGCAGATGGACTTCAACGCAGATAAATGTGTAGTGGTCCATTTTGGCAAGAATAATGGGATGAAGGAGTACAATATCAAGGGTTTGAGTCTTAGGTGGGTTGTAGAGCAGAAGGATCTTGGGGTCCTGGTCCGTAGGACTCTTAAATCTGCCTCGCAGGTGGAGGATGTGGTCAAGAAGGCATATGGTGTACTGGCTTTCATTAATCGAGGGATTGAGTTTAGGAGTCAGGAAGTAATGATGCAGCTTTATAAGACTCTTGTCAGACCCCACTTGGAGTACTGTGCGCAGTTCTGGTCGCCTCACTAGGAAGGATGTGGAAGTGTACGGTGTACTGGCCTTCATCAATCGAGGAATAGAGTTTAGGAGTCAGGAGGTAATGATGCAGTTCTATAAGACTCTTGTCAGACCCCACTTGGAGTATTGTGCGTAGTTCTGGTCGCCTCATTATAGGAAGGATGTAGAAGCTATTGAGAGGGTTCAGAGGAGATTTACAAGGATGCTGCCTGGATTGGGAGGCATGTCTTATGAAGAAAGGTTGAGGGAGCTGGGACTCTTCTCACTGGAGAGACGTAGGTTGAGAGGCGACCTGATAGAGGTTTATAAAATGTTGAGAGGAATAGATATCCTCTCTAAATAGATAAATAAATAGAGGAATAGATATGGACTCTCAGAGACTATTTCCCCGAGCTGAAATGGTCACTACTAGAGGACACAGATTTAAGGTGCAGGGAAGCAAATATAAAGGAGATGTTAGGGGTAGGTTTTTCACTCAGAGGGTGGTGAGTGAATGGAACCGACTGCCGTCGGAGGTTGTTGAGGCAAACTCACTGGGGTCTTTTAAGAGACTTCTGGATGAGTATATGGAAAAGCATAGGATAGGGGGTTATAGATAGGTCTGTGGATTGGTAGATGTGATCGGCGCAACTCGTGGGCCGAAGGGCCTGTTTGTGCTGTATTGTTCTATGTTCTATTGAAAGGGTGCAGAGGAGATTTACAAGGATGTTGCCTGGATTGGGAGGCATGCCTTATGAAGATAGGTTGAGGGAGCTGGGACTCTTCTCCCTGGAGAGACGAAGGTTGAGGCGAAGGTTGACCTGATAGAGGTTTATAAGATGTTGAGCGGAATAGATAGGGTGGGTTCTCAGAGGCTGTTTCCCCGGGCTGAAATGGTCGCTACGAGAGGACACAGATTTAAGGTGCAGGGAAGCAAGTACAGAGGAGATGTTAGGGGTAAGTTTTTCACTCAGAGGGTGGTGAGTGAATGGAATCGGCTACCGTCGGTGGTGGTAGAGGCGAACTCGCTGGGGTCTTTTAAAAGACTTCTGGATGAGCATATGGGATCTAATGGGATTGGGGGTTATAGATAGGTCTGTGGCTTGGTAGGTATAGATGTGATCAGCGCAACGTGTTGGCCGAAGGGCCTGTTTTGGCTGTAGTGGCTGTAGTGTTCTATCTTCTATGTTCTATTCAGGATCTCCTCCATTCCATCGGGCTCTAAGCACAGTTCCTCTCTCTGTCCCTAAGAGGCCCGATTTTTCCTCTAACCACCCTTTTATTCCTAACATAGGAGTAAAAAGCCTTTGGATTTTCCTTAATCCTATTCTAGTCTAAGGTGTTGGCTATCAGGAGAGGTTGAATAAGGTAGGATTGTTCCTTAATCCTAACTAGGCTCGTAACGCACGATCTACCCTTAACAAAGCCATGTTGACTATTCCTGATCATTCCTGACACTTGCACCCTGGGAAAAAGGCTCTGATTATCCACTCTATCTGTGCCTTTTATCATTTTGTAGACCTCAATCAGGTCTCCCTTCAGGCTTCCAGCATGATAGTGATTGAGATAGCTTGATTTTGGTTTCGGATAAAGCTCGGCACAACATCGAGGGCCGAAGGGCTTGTGCTGTGCTGTACTGTTCTATGTTTGATGTTCATCTTTCCAGTGAAAACAATCCTAACTTATTCAACCTCTCCTGATAGCCAGCATCTTTGAGACTAGGCAACATCTTGATGAACCTTTCCCGTGCTCTCTCCAGAGCTTCCATCTCCTTCTGATAATGTGGTGATGAGAACTGTATGCAATATTCCAAATGTGGCCTAACCAAGTGCAACCAGATTTCCCAAATCCTGTATTCAATGCCCTGTCTGATGAAGACAAGCATGCCATATGTCTTCTTAATCACCTTGGCCACGTGTGCTGACACTTTTAGGAACTGTGGACCTGCATGTCCAGATCTCTTTGTATGTTAATGTTCCTAAGGGTTCTGCCATTTAATTTACATCTACCACTACTCATCAATCACCTCTTTCATAGAACGTAGAACACTACAGCACGAACAGGCCCTTCGGCCCACAAGTTGCACCGATCATACTCATACCTCCTAGGCCGTAGAACTATCTATATCTCCCAATCCCATTTAATCCCATGTACTCATCCAAAAGTCTTGTAAAAGACCCAGCGAGTTCGCCTCCACCACCACCGATGGCAGCTGTTTCTACTTACTCACCACCCTCTGAGTGAAAAACTTACCCCTAACATCTCCTCTGTACTTGCTGACCAGCACCTTAAATCTGTGTCCTCTTGTAGCGAACATTTCAGCCTTGGGAAATAGTCTCTGAGAATCCACCCTATCTATTCCTCTCAACATTTTATAAACCTCTATCAGGTCGCCTCTCAACCTTCGTCTCTCCAGGGAGAAGAGACCTAGCTCCCTCAACCTATCTTCATAGGGATGCCTCCCAATCCAGGCAGCATCCTTATAAATCTCCTCTGCACCCTCTCAATAGCTTCCATATCCTCAGTAGCTTTCCCTTCTGTCCTCTACTACCCGTAGAGTTGCTGGTGTTGGACTGAAGTAAGCACAGTAAAAAGTCTCACAACTTCTTACATAATAAGTCTAACAGGTTTATTTGGTAGAACAAGCTTTCAGATTGTCACTCCTTCAAGTGAGTGAGCAGTTGTGTTCACAAACAGGGCATATAAAGACAGAAACTCAATTTATAAGATAATGGTTGGAATGTGAATCTTTCCAGGTAATCAAGTCTTAAAGGTACAGACAATGTGAGTGGAGAGAGGGTTAAGCATAGGTTAAAAAGATGTGCATTGTCGCCAACCAAGACAGTTAGTAAGATTTTGCAAGCCCAGGCAGAGGTGTTCTCTTCCATTCGGGGAACACTTCAGCGGTCACGGGCATTCAGCCTCTGAATTGGACGCATAAACTGGAAGGAGGTGTTCTTGGGGAAGAGTACAGAAGGGAAGTGGTGGTTTTTCAAGGAATGTTTGTCTAGGGCATTGCAAGACAACGTCCCGAGGAGTCAAGGAGGTTCAGGGAGGACGCGCGAACCGTGGTGCACGAAGGTAGTGGTGAACCTAGTTAGGAAGAAAAAAATGGTATATAAAAGGTTCAGAGAGCTAGGGGATGTTAGGGATCTAGAGGAGTATAAGGTGTGTAGAAGGGAACTTAAAACGGAAATTAGGAGAGCCAGAAGGGGTCATGAGAAGGCCTTGGCAGGTAAGATTAAGGAGAATCCCAAGGCCTTCTACAAATATGTGAAAAGTAAAAGGTTGAGAAGAGAAGGGCCTATAAAAGGTGAAGGGGGAAAGTCTGTGTGAATCTGGAAGAAATGGCAGAGGTGCTTAACGAGTACTTTGCCTCGGTATTCACGGTGGAAAGTGAACTGGGAGATTGCACTGCAAGTTTGCGGCATACGGAAAAGATTGAGTATGTGGATGTTAGGAAAGAGGATGTGTTAGACCTGTTAAAGTCTATCAAGATAGACAAGTCGCTGGGACCAGATAGGATGTACCCCAGGTTATTGTGGGAGGTGAGGGAAGTGGTTGCAGAGCCCCTGGCGATGATCTTTGCGTCGTCCATGGAAACGGGAGAGGTTCCGGAGGATGTGGTTCCTATCTTTAAGAAAGGGAACAGGGATAGTCCAGGAAATTACCAACCAGTGAGTTTGACTTCAGTGGTTGGTAAGCTGATGGAGAGGCTTCTGAGGGATAAGATATATGAACATTTGGAGAAGTTTGGACTGATTAGAAATAGTCAGCATGGTTTTGTCAAGGGCAGGTCATGCCTTACGAGCCTCGTTGAGTTCTTCGAAAATGTGACTGAACACATTGACAAAGGAAGGGCGGTGGATGTAGTGTACATGGACTTTAGTAAGGCGTTTGATAAGGTCCCACATGCAAGGCTTCTGGAGAAGGTGAGAGGGCATGGGATCCAAGGGCTTTGGCCTCGTGGATCCAGAACTGGCTTGCCGGCAGAAGGCAGAGAGTGGTTGTGGATGGGTCTTGTTCTGCATGGAGGTCGGTAACCAGTGGAGTGCCCCAGGGATCTGTTTTAGGATCCCTGCTGTTTGTCATTTTCATAAATGACCTGGATGAGGAAGTGGAGGGATGGGTTAGCAAGTTCGCCGACGATACAAAGATCGGTGGTGTTGTGGATTGTCTGGAGGGATGCCAAATGTTGCAGCGGGACATAGACAGGATGCAAGACTGGGCGGAGAAGTGGCAGATGGACTTCAACGCAGATAAATGTGTAGTGGTCCATTTTGGCAGGAATAATGGATGAAGGAGTACAATATAAGGGGTAGGAGTCTTAGCTGTGTTGTAGAGCAGAAGGATCTTGGGGTCCGGGTCCATAGGACTCTTAAATCGGCCTCGCAGGTGGAGGAAGTGGTCAAGAAGGCGTATGGTGTACTAGCCTTCATTAATCGAGGAATAGAGTTTAGGAGTCAGGAGGTAATGATGCAGCTCTATAAGACTCTTGTCAGACTCCAGTTGGAGTATTGTGCGCAGTTCTGGTCGCCTCATTATAGGAAGGATGTAGAGGCTACTGAGAGAGTTCAGAGGAGATTTACAAGGATGCTGCCTGGATTGGGAGGCAGGCCTTATGAAGATAGGTTGAGGGAGCTGGGACTCTTCTCACTGGAGAGACGTAGGTTGAGAGGCGACCTGATAGAGGTTTATAAAATGTTGAGAGGAATAGATAGGGTGGACTGTCAGAGACTATTTCTCCGAGCGGAAATGGTCAATACGAGAGGACACAGATTTAAGGTGCAGGGAAGCAAATACAAGGGAGATGTCAGGGGTAGGTTTTCACTCAGAGGGTGGTGAGTGAATGGAACCGACTGCCGTCAGAGGTTGTTGAGGCAAACTCACTGGGGTCTTTTAAGAGACTTCTGGATGAGTATATGGAAAAGAATAGGACAGGGGGTTATAGATAGGGTTGTGGATTGGTAGATGTGATCGGCGCAACTCGTGGGCCGAAGGGCCTGTTTGTGCTGTATTGTTCTATGTTCTATATTCGGGTAAGCCAAGGCAGCCCTCATGACACACAACAACATAGAGTTGCTGAGCAGAGACATAGCTAAGTTCCACACACGGCTTTAACTGGAATCTCGCCACACTTTCTGTAACCCCCATGACCTGCCTGGGCTTGCAAAATCCTTAGGGTTATGCTGCAGCTAATCCAAGAGAGTGTGTTTTTTGGGAGAAGATTCCTAGGTATGTTTTTCAAAAGTGGGAGTTTGGAAAAACTCGTGGAAACCAAAGTAATCATGAGATCAGTTGGCTCGTTGAGCAGTACATCACAGGAACAGACCTTGTGGTCCACAATGCTTGTAGCCTCTGGCCAGAGCTAGCCTTAAAAACATAGCAAGAGGCCTCACAACACCAGGTTAAAGTCCAACAGGTTTATTTGGTAGCAAAAGCCACTAGCACACATGAGGGGACGTAGCTTTAAATTAAGGGGTGGTAGTTATAGGATGGATGTCAGAGGTAGATTCTTTACTCAGAGGGTAGTAAGGGTGTGGAATGCCCTGTCTGCAGCAGTTGCGGACTCGCCAAGTTTCAGAGCGTTCAAATGGTCAATGGATAGGCATATGGATAACATTGGAATAGTTTAGGTTAGAGATCATTAGATTGTGTCCACTGGTCAGTGCAACATCGAGGGCGGAAGGGCCTGTACTGCGCTGCTGTGTTCTATGTTCTTATGTGCCCTGTTTGTGAACAGAACTCCCACTTACTTGACGAGGAGCAAAGCTCCAAAAGCTATGTGCTTTTGCTACCAAATAAACCTGTTGGACTTAAACCTGGTGTTGAGAGACTTCTTACTGTTTACACCAACATATCCACATCTTAAAAACATAGAAAAGTACAGCATAGGAACAGGCCCTCCGACCCATGATGCTGTGCTGAACGCGACATTAAATTAAGTTATAGAAAAAACTTATAGAAAACTTATAGACTTATAGAACAATACAGCACAGAACAGGCCCTTCGGCCCTCGATGTTGTGCCGACCAAAATAAAAAGCAATGCCCCTCCTAACTAACATTCCCTTCTCATCCATATACTTATCAACTAACCTCTTAAGTTGGGTTGTGGGGGTTTTTTTTTGGTGTTTGTTGTTTTTTTTTTGTTGTGTTGTGTGTTTTTTTGGGGTTTGTTTTTTTTTTTTGTTTTGTTTGGTTTTTGGTTTGTTTTTGGTGTTGGTTGT
The DNA here is from genome assembly GCA_024679065.1 of Sphyrna mokarran. NCBI lineage: Eukaryota > Metazoa > Chordata > Chondrichthyes > Carcharhiniformes > Carcharhinidae > Sphyrna > Sphyrna mokarran. The sequence continues at coordinate 727,387 of JAGIQG010000001.1, forward strand.
TTTGTTTTGTTTTTTTTTGTGGGGTGTTGTGGGGTGGTTTTGTGTGTGTGTTGGTTTTTTTGTGTTGTTTTTTTTTTGTGTTTTGGGTTTTGTGTTTTGTTTTTTGGTTTTGTGGGTTTTGTTATCCCTTCTACCTGCTCTTAGTCCATATCCCTCTATTCGCTGTATACTCATGTGCTTATCTAAGAGCGTCTTAAAAACCCCTACCATATCTGCCCGCACCACCATCCCTGGCAACCACATTTCAGACACTTTCCATTCTCTGTATAAAAAAACTTGAAAATACTACCAACTGTAAATAAGTCTGGGAAAATGAAGTCTGCAATTAATGTCCATTGAATGTTATCAATTAATTATTTGACTCGATGAAAAAAAATCAGACTTGGTTTTAAATCAAGATTTACCAAAAAACTTTAACCTGTATTGAATATTTTTCTTAAAATCGAGAACAAGCAGAAATAAAATGCAAACATGAGTATTGCGGGCTTCTAGCTGACAGTTTCCTGATGCTTTCTCCATGGCGATGCCTCCACCAATCAATCATTCTTGCATTTGTCCAGATTAGAGCAAAATGAAAACTTCAGCAACATCTCCTTTCAGCAATATCGTATTCAAATGATATACTTCCAAGCAAAAGATGCTTCTGAATATTGGAGATTAATCATGTCAGCTCCAAGACATCTTTGCAGAGGTCCCTCAGGGTAGTGTCCTCGGCCCAACCATTTTTAGCTGCTTGATCAATGACCTTGATCAAGGACTCTTAATAGTGTTGGTGAACACTAGTGGTATATGTGGACTTTAGTAAGGCGTTTGATAAGGTGGCCCATCGAAGGCTTCTGCAGAAAATGCAGATGTATGGGATTGAGGGTGATTTAGCTAATTGGATTAGGAATTGGCTAGCAGATAGAAGACAGAGGGTGGTGGTTGATGGGACATATTCATCGTGGAGTTCGGTGACAAGTGGTGTACCTCAGGGATCTGTTTTGGGGCCTCTGCTGTTTGTAATTTTTATAAATGATCTGGATGAGGGTATTGAAGGATGGATTAGTAAATTTGCGGATGACACCAAAGTCGGAGGAGTGGTAGATAGTGAAGAGGGGTGTTCCAGTTTGCAGAGAGACTTGGACAAGTTGCAGAGCAATGCCGAGAGGTGGCAAATGGAGTTTAATGTGGAAAAGTGTGAGGTAATTCACTTTGGCAGGAATAACAAATGTGTAGAGTATAGAGCTAATGGTAGGACTCTTAATAGTGTTGATAAACAGAGGGATCTTGGTGTATATGTGCATAGATCCCTGAAAGTTCACAATCAAGTCGGTAAAAAGGCATACAGAGTCTTGGCTTTTATTGGTAGGGGGATTGAATTTCGTAGCCGCAACGTCATGTTGCAACTGTACAAAACTCTGGTGCGGCCGCACTTGGAGTATTGTGTACAGTTCTGGTCCCCACATCATAAGAAAGATGTGGAGGCATTTGAAAAGGTGCAGAGGAATTTTAACAGGGTGTTGCCTGGTATGGAGGGCAGGTCTTATGAGGAGAGGCTCAGGGATTTGTGGTTGTTTTCATTCGAAAGAAGGCGGCTAAGAGGAGATCTTATTGAAACATATAAGATGATTAGAGGTTTAGATAGGGTGGACAGTGATTTAGCTAATTCTTAATAGTCTTTTTCCTAGGATGGAGAAAGCTAGGATGAGGGGACATAGCTTTAAATTAAGGGGTGGTAGTTATAGGACGGATGTCAGAGGTAGGTTCTTTACCGAGAGGGTGGTAAGGGTATGGAATGCCCTGCCTGCTGCAGTTGTAGATGCGCCAAGTTTGGGGGCGTTTAAGAGGTCCTTGGATAAGTTTATGGATGAAAAGGGAATGGTTTAGGTTAGAGGGACATTGCTTTTTCTTAATTGCAACATCGAAGGCTGAAGGGCCTGTTCTGCGCTGTAATGTTCTATGTTCTATGTTCCCGTCAGTACTATTTACAAGTCCTCAGAAATTGATGCAGTCCGTGTCCAAATGCAGAAAGGCTTGGACAATAGACCAAATTGATAAGTGGCAAATAACGTATAGAATTATTGTTTATGGCATTGAAGCTTGCCCCTCCTAGTAACTGACTTTTCCACCCTGGGAAAAAGCTTCTGACTATCCACTCTGTCCATGCCTCTCATATTCTTGTAGATTTCTATCAGATTCCCCTCAACCTTCTTCGTTCCAGTAAGAACAAATCAAGTTTCTCCAACTTCTCATAGTTAATGCCTTCTATACCAGGCAACATCCTGGTAAATCTTTAATGTACCTTCTTGAAAGTCTCCACAACCAAAACCTGGAGCCCCTATCTTCTAGAAGGACAAGGGGAGCAAGTGAATGGGAACACCGCCAGCCACAAGTTCCCCATCAAGCCAAGTGCCATCCTGACTTTGAGCTTCTATCACCCACCATTCCTTGGCTCTCATTGGACCAAAACCTGCAACTCCCTTCCTACACAGTCACCTTCACCAGATTAGTAGTTTGAGAACGCGAAATTCAGGATAACAAATGCTAATCTTGCCAGTGACATTCCTATCTCAGTTTTACAAACACAGCATGTTTATCGTTGGTAGGCAATTCTCAGTGAATTATTGATGTGATTTTTATTGGCAACTTACTTTTTATTGTAGAGTTCCACTCCAGAGAACCCAGTGATATCGCTGTTATTTTATGTCGCTAGTGACAGACAAGGGATACTTGAGCCACATGTTGAGGAGAAGAGCAGGCTCTTGGCAGTATCAGGTTCATCAGAGGAGTTGGGAAAATTCAGAATCACCTTCCTTTCACCAACTGCTGTAAAATCCAGAAACGATAAATATGCCAGGTAAGATTGTCTCTCATTATCAAACAGCTTTTAAAAAAGAAATTGGCACATTCACAGAACTGTTCTTATTCAGCTTTGCATTCACATTTATATTTACCAAGATATTCTACTTTATTTTTATGCTCCCAGCTGATTTTATTAAAATAAGGCAGGATCTGGCCAAAATTGTTTGGAAACAGCACTTTTTGAGAAAATTTCCAGCAAATCGGGGGTGGTTGGGCAAGCATTCAAAGAGAAAATGGGGAGAGTACAGGTCCAACATGGGGAAATAGAACGTAGAACATAGAACATTACAGCGTAGAACAGGCCTTTCGGCCTTCGATGTTGCGCCGACCATTGTAAAAAGCAATGACCCTCCAAACTAAACCATTCCCTTCTCTTCCATAAACTTATCAACTAACCTCTTAAACGCCACCAAATTTGGCGCATCTACAACTGCCGCAGGCAGGGCATTCCACTCCCTAACCACCCTCTGGGTAGAGAACCTACCTCTGATATCCGTCCTATAACTATCACCCCTTAATTTAAAGCTGTGTCCCCTCGTGCTAGCTTTCTCCATCCTAGGAAAAAGGCTATCACTGTCCACCCTATCTAAACCTCTAATCATCTTATATGCTTCGATTAGGTCCCCTCTTAGCCACCTCCTTTCTAACGAAAACAACCTCAAATCCCTCAGCATCTCTTCATAAGACCTGCCCTCCATACCAGGCAACATCCTGGTAAACCTCCTCTGTACCATCTCCAATGCCTCCACATCTTTCTTATAATGTGGGGACCAGAACTGCACACAATACTCCAAGTGCGGCCGCACTAGCGTTTTGTACAGTTGCAACATGACGTTGCGGCTCCGAAATTCAATCCCCTACCAATAAAAGCTAAGACTCCATATGCCTTCTTAACAACCTTATAGACTTGATTGCCAACTTTCAGGGATCTATGCACATATACACCAAGATCCCTCTGTTCTTCAACACTATTAAGAGTCCTACCATTAGCCCTATACTCTACACGTTTGTTATTCCTGCCAAAGTGAATTACCTCACACTTTTCCGCATTAAACTCCATTTGCCACCACTCGGCCCAGCTCTGCAACTTGTCCAAGTCTCTCTGCAAACTAGAACACCCCTCTTCACTATCTACCACTCCTCAGACTTTGGTGTCATCTGCAAATTTACTAATCCATCCTTCAATACCCTCATCCAGATCATTTATAAAAATTACAAACAGCAGGGGCCCCAAAACAGACCCCTGAGGTACACCACTTGTCACCGAACTCCACGATGAATATCTCCCATCAACCACCACCTCTGTCTTCTATCTGCTAGCCAATTCCTAATCCAATTAGCTAAATCACCCTCAATCCCATACATCTGCATTTTCTGCAGAAGCCTTCCATGGAGCACCTTATCGAACGCCTTACTAAAGTCCATATATACCACATCAACTGCCTTACCCCCATCCACCTCTTTGGTCACTTTTTCAAAAAACTCAATAAGGTTAGTAAGGCACGACCTACCCTTCACAAAAACCATGCTGACTATCCCCAATCAATTCATTTCTCTCTAAATAACTATAAATCCTATCCCTAATAATTCTCTCCAATACTTTGCCTACAACAGAAGTAAGACTCACTGGCCTATAATTCCCTGGAAAGTCTCTCTTCCCCTTCTTGAACAATGGGACCACATTCGCTATCCTCCAGTCCTCCGGAACCACACCCATAACCAACGAGGACCTGAAGATCAGCGCCAGAGGCTCTGCAATCTCCTCTCTTGCCTCCCAGAGAATCCTAGGGTAAATCCCGTCCGGCCCAGGGGACTTATCCAACTTCAAACCCTTAAGAATATCTAGCACATCCTCCCTATCTACTTCAATACTTTCCAGTTTGCAACCCTGTACATCAGTGTTCTCCACAACTACATTTACATCTCCCTGCGTGAATACCGAAGAGAAATATTTATTCAGTGCCTCTCCAATCTCTTCAGCTCCACGCACAACTTCCCACTGCTGTCTATGACTGGCCCTAATCTTGCCCTAAGCAATCTTCTATTCTTAACATATCTAAAGAAAGCTTTAGGATTCTCCTTAATCCTATCAACCAAAGTCTTCTCGTGTCCTCTCTTAGCTCTCCTCAATTCACTCTTTAGCTCCCTCCTGGCTAATCTATAGCTATCCATTGCACTAACCGAGCCTTCAAGCCTCATCCTGACCTAAGCCTCCTTTTTCCTTTTAACCAGCGAATTAACTTTTTTCGTACACCAAGGTTCCCTTACTCGACCATTTCCTCCTTGCCTGACAGGGACACACTTATCAAGGACTCGCAGCAGCTGCTCCTTGAATAAGCTCCACATTTCAGATGTTCCCAGTCCCTGTAGTTTCCTAGTCCAATCTACGCACCCTAATTCTCTCCTTATGGCCTCATAATTACCCTTCCCCCAGCTATAACTACGGCCCCCAGCTTCATGCCTATCCCTATCCATCACTAACGTGAACATAACTGAATTGTGGTCACTATCACCAAAATGTTCACTAACTTCCAAGCCTATCACCTGGTCTGGCTCATTGCCCAGCACCAAATCCAATGTAGCCTCACCTCTAGTTGGCCTATCTACATACTGAGTCAAAAAACATTCCTGCACACTTTGTACGAAAACTGACCCCTCTAACGAGCTAGAGCTATAGTTATTCCAATCAATATTAGTAAAGTTAAAGTCCCCCATAACAATTACCCTATTACTTTCACTCCTGTCCAGGATTGACTTTGCAATCCTTTCCTCTACCTCTCTAGAACTTTAGGAGGTCTATAAAAGACTCCCAACAGGGTGACCTCTCCTCTCCTGTTTCTAATCTCAGCCCATACTACCTCAAAAGACAAGTCCTCATCAAACTTCTTTTCTGTCACTGTGATACAGTCTTTGACTAATAATGCCACTCCTCCCCCCCCTTCTACCTCCTTCTCTCGTCCGACTGAAGCATTTCAGTCGGAGGAGCAATAAGTTCAGGGAGCCCTGCATGTCCAGGAACATAGAACACTACACACAAAGAGGCCCTTCTGCCCTCAAGTTGCGCCGATCATATCTATACCTACGAAGCCATAGACCTATCTATAACCCCCAATCCCATTAGATCCCATATACTCATCCAGAAGTCTTTTAAAAGACCCCAGCGAGTTCGCCTCTACCACCATCGATGGCAGCCGATTCCATTCACTCACCACCCTCTGAGTGAAAAACTTACCCCTAACATCCCCTCTGTATTTGCTTCCCTGCACCTTAAATCTGTGTCCTCTCGTAGCGACCATTTCAGCTCAGGGAAATAGCCTCTGAGAGTCCACCCTATCTATTCCTCTCAACACTTTATAAACCTCTATCAGGTCGCCTCTCAACCTATTTTCATAAGGCAGGCATGCCGTATGCCTTCTTCACTACGTTCTCCACCTGCATTACCACTTCCAGTGACCTGTGTACCTGTACACCCAGATCTCTCTGCCTATCAATACTCTTAAGGGTTCTGCCATTTACTGTATATTTCCTATCTGTATTAGACCTTCCAAAATGCATTACCTCACATTTGTCCGGATTAAACTTCATCTGCCATCTCTCTGCCCAAGTCTACAACTGATCTATATCCTGTTGCATCCTCAACACTATCCACAAATCCACCAATCTTTGTGTCGTCTGCAAACTTAATAATCAAACCAGTTATATTTTCCTCCAAACCATTTATATACGAGTTTAACTGTGAGTATAAAAGTAACTTACATTAGGGATCTGCAGCCTAATCTGCAAGGAACAGTCGGAGCAGAGTGGTACTGAGTATCAAACTAACTTACCTTGGGGATCCATGGCCTAGTCTGCAGGGCGCAGTCGGAGGGCAGAGCAGAGTGGCACTGTATATAAAACTAACTTAACAACGAAGGTGATGGCAATTGCAGGTCATATTTGCATAAGTGCAAACACTGTGACCAGAAAATGGTTTGTCGAGGAGTTGCTATGAGGGAACAGTTTAACCCCTCAAACTACTTCAGTGTTTCCCTCCCTCATCCTCTAACCAAAAAAAAATTTGGCAGGTGGATCACAAGCAAGGGGAGAGGTGAGTTGCAATTCTTTTATCCGTATAAGGGCGATAGGACGTGTATGGGGTGTCAGGGAGGGGTAATATCTTTGGTAGGGGAACATGTCAATTCTTTTCAGGGCGGTTGGTCCATCATTTGTCCCCACCTGGCACTCAGCTCTCACCTGTGGCTCTCCGTATCTGTTTGCATGTGACAGCGGCCAGACTCCGGGCAACACCTCAACAAGCCAGGTGAGAATAGCAGACTGGTCTCAACCCTCGGTGAGATCGGGAGATGCCTATCCCAGCATGTGAAGACAGAGTCTGGCGAATTTAGCGGAAGAGACCAACGGAAAGTCCAATGGTCAAGAAGGCAGTCTCTGCAAGCGTCGTGGAACGTGAAGGATAAGACACAAAACTGGTCATCCACTGTGCCTATCCACTTCCAGCTATCTTGACTCTTGTGTTGCCACTGGATCTGGACGGGAATTGGGAAGACAGAGTGCAGCTGATGCTGCGCAACTCCCCCTCACTTTCATCCAGATCAAGCACTAGTTTCGGCACCATCATCATCATCAATGTCCTGTTCAACCCTTGAAGTCCAGTGGCGATGGGCGAGCAATGAAGCAGCAGGTGTGGATACACTGGAAGCTGTAGTCGCAGACCCGCACGTAGCCGGCTGAGGTCTAATGGTCGTTTTCTGCTGACCAAAGCAGCAGTGAAACTCGGTGTCTACCTGGGCAACTGAGCAGTCCTCTTCAGGAACACACTGCTCACCTCTGTAGAATGAGGAAGGGGCTAGAAAAGGTGCCCTAAACATTTCCTGCTTCATTACACTCTGGCCAGTTTACCGCGGCTGGCGGGGATCCCATCTTGCAGGTGAACACACAAAATAAAACACAAGATGACACTGTTCACCATTGGCTCTTAGAACATGTGCACATTTTTGGACAACCCTACAGCAGACAAATCAGAGAAAAGAATGGCCTTAGTTGCCAGAGAGCTTGCAAGATACAACATTGACATTGCAGCCCTGAGCGACACTCATCTTGCCAAAGAACAATACAGCACGGGAAACAGGCCCTTCGGTCTAACGAGCCTGCGCTGCCATTTTAACTATGACCTTTGTCTACACCTATTGGGGAAAATTGAGGAAAGACTAATTTTGGGACAATTTGTTACGCCAATCAGCCTAAGAGCATGTTTTTGGGGTGTGGAAGGAAACCAGAGCTCGTGGAGAAAACCCACGCAATCACAGGGAGAATGTGCTAACTCCCGCAGAATGTGCAAACGCCCGAATCCACGTATCTGCAAACAGTGATAGTCACTGAGCTGTCATGTTGCCTATCAGATGGCCCAGTTTAAGCGTACACTAACAATGTGAAGCACTAGGCAACTCTCGAACCAGCATCCAAGAGCATCTCTCGCACGACCCACTGCGTGTATGCCCCTTGGTGGCCAACAAGGCAGACCGAATAACCTGTGAAGTAAAAGAAAAGACATCAATAAACATGCAAAACTTAGGCATTTATAGAATCCCCGGAAGCCCAGAAATAAAGCAAGTGAGCCATGAAATATGTTGGAAGGTCCATAGGAATCAGTTGATTCCCAGGAACATCCCAAGGCTCATGATCTTTATTTAGAAAAGTCTCCTGTATCCCTCCATCTCTAGTCTGCTCATGTGCCTGTCTAAGTAAGCGTTAAACAACCCTAGCATGCATGCCTCCACCGTCTTACTTGGCAGTGCATTCCAGGCCCCCACCACTCTCTGTGTGAAAAACCTCCCTCTAACATCTGCGTTGTACCTCACCGTAAGCCCATGGCCCCTCATAATTATTGTATCCAACCTAGGAAAAAGCTTACCACTGTTTACTCTATCTATACCCTTTGTAATCTTATACACCTGTATTAGATATCCCCTTATTCTCCACCTTTCTAAGGACAACAGCCCCAATTTGCCTAATCTCTCCTTATAATTCAGTCCCTCTATACCAGGCAACATCCTGGTTAACCCTCTCTGTACTCTTTCCAGGGTCTCCACGTCCTTCCAGTAGTAAGGCAACCAGAACTGGACGCACTACTCCAAATGCGGGCGAACCAACGTTCTATACAACTGCAACATTAGATGCCAGCTTTTATATTTTATACTGCTCCCTACAAAGGCAAGCATACCATAGGCCTTCTTCGTCACCTTCTCCAGCTGTATTGCCACCTTCAAGGACTTGTGTACTTGCACCCCCAGGTCCCTCTGCATTTCTATATTCTTAATAGTCTTATCATTTACCGTGTAACTCCCCCCTGCATTATTTCTTCCAAAATCTGGAGGTGGACACACTTCTTTCTGGAGCGGTCGCGGCAGCGATGAGCGTCATGGTGCTGGAGTTGGATTTGCTATCAGGAGTCACCTTACTTGGAAACTTGATACTCTATCCAAGGGTGTGAATGACCGGCTGATGACATTACAGCTTCTGCTACAGAATAGAAGTCAGGCCATCCTGATCAGCACCTGTGCCCCTTCAGTGAACAACTCGGACAAAATGAAAGACAAGTTCACAGGTGCTTTGGTCGACCTTGTTGTCTAACGAGGGGCATACAAGCGATGGGTCGTGAGAGGGCTGCTCTTGGATTTTTTTTGAGTGTATCCTAGTGCTTCACGCCGTTAGTGTACGCTTGACCTGGACCATTTGATGGGCAACACGACAGCTCAGTGACTATCTCTGTGCTGTGCAGATACATGGATTTGGGCCTGTGTCTGTGGGAGTTTGCGCATTCTCCCCACGCTTGCGTGGGTTTTCTCCGGGCGCTCCAGTTTCCTCCCACATCCCAAAGATGTGCTCTTAGGCTAATTGGCAAAACAAATTCTCCCTAAATTGTCTCAAATTTGGTTTTTAATCCATAGATTTATAAAGATAGACAGGGATCACGGGTAGAGGTGGGAACATCAGGGTGGCGGCGTGGGCTCGTTGGGCTGAAGGGCCTGTTTCCCGTGCTATTTTGTTCTTTGTTCTACAAAGAACTAGATGCCCTACTATCAGCGGTGAGCAGTACCAATCTTGTTTGGCAATTTACTGATCTTGTTTGGCAATTTTTATGCAAGAGTAGGGTGTGACTGTGCAATCTGGCAGGCAGTCATTGGGAAGCATGGATTGGGCAAATATAACAGTAATGACCTACTCTTACTGATGACCTGTGCAGCATACGACCTCCTCATCACCAACACTGATTGATGAACCAACATTAGATTGGTTCCACTGGTCGGCACAACATCGAGGGCCAAAAGGCCTGTACTGCGCTATAATGCTCTGTGTTCTAACACAACCTTCCTCCTGCCTACCCGTAACAAGACCTCCTGGATGCATCCCTGCTCTAAGTATTGGCATCTTATCGACTATGTCATTGTGAGGGGAAAAGGCAGGCAGGATGTCAGAGTGACTAAGGCCATGTGTGGTGGTGACTGCTGGACAGATCACAGCTCATTGCTTCCAAATGAGGCTCTGCATCAGACCCAAGAGGTGACCATAAGGATGCAAGGTTATGAAGAGAATCAATGCAGCCAAGCGAAAGAACCCCAGCCATAGCTTCAGCACTGGCTGAAGACTTAGAAATCAAGTTTGCTGACCTACACCTCACAGGCAGCGCTGATGACGACTGGGAACATCTGCCCTGAAGATACTCAGGGCCTCCACCTGCAAGCAGTATGATTGGTTTGATGAGAATGATGAGGAGATACAGGCTCAATTTGTTGAAAAGCATCGTCGTCATCAGGCCTGTCAGAATGACCCATCTTCAGCTGCCAAGGAAAATACTTTTACCAGTGCTCGCAGGACCGGCAGAATAAATTGAATAAAATACAGGATGCCTGGCTGAGTGCCAAGGCAGATGAAACACACGGATATGCTGACAGAAACAACTTGAAATGGTTCTATGAAGCCCTCAACACTCTCTACAGACCTCAGTCTCTCGGCACTTCCCCCCTCCTAAGTACAGATGGTTCAATTCTCATTACAGAGAAGGCTTAGATGCTGCAGAGATGGGTTGAACACTTTGAAGCCGTCAACCGACCGTCATCTGTTAACAATGAGACAATAGATAGGATTCCCCAGGTTGATATCAACAGCGCCATTAATGACCCAGCGGTAGTAGCCCAAGTCAGGCTGTCAGCCTGATATTCAGTGGCAAAAACCCAGGGGCAGATGCCATACCCCCAGAGATCTATAAAGCTGCTGGCCTTGCACTTATCAAGAAACTCACTGAGTTGTTCCAGTCCTTTTGGAAGCAAGGATCCATTCCTCAGGAACTTAAAGATTGTACTATTGTACACCTCTACGAGAGGAAGGGCAATTGGCAAGTATGCGACAACCACCAAGGAATCTCACTGCTCTGCATCATAGGAAGAACCCTGCAAGAGTCCTGCTAAATCGTCTGGTTACTCCTCTGGAGCTGGGCCTGCTTCCAGTCACGCTGGCTTCCGCAAAGGTCGTGGGACTACTGACATGATTTTTGCTGCGTGCCAACTTCACGAGAAGTGTCAGGAGCAGAATCGTGAGGTCTACACAATCTTTGTTGACCTCATGAAAGCCTTCGCTACTGTAAGCCGACAAGGCCTGTGGAGGATTATGTCAAAGTTCGGCTGACCCCGCCCCCCCCAAATTCATTCAGATGGCATGCCAGTTCCATGATAGCCAGGGTTCGACCACTGAGTCTATATGGGTAAAACTGAGAAATAAGAAGGGGGAAACTGCTTTGATAAGGTTGTACTATAGATTCCTAAATAGTCAGTGGGACATTGAGGAGTAAATATGTAATGAGATTACAGACAGTTTCAAGAAAAATAGAGTGATCATAGTCTGATATTTTAATTTTCCCAACATTGACTGGGACAGCCAAAGCATTAGAGGGTTGGATGGAAAGAAATTTGTTGAATGTATTCAGGAGGAATTTCTCATTCAGTATGTGGATGGTCTGACTAAAGAGGGGGCAAAACTTGATCTCCTTATGGGAAATAAGTAAGGACAGGTGGCAGAAGTGTTAGTGAGGGATCACTTTGGGACCACTGACCATAATTCTGTTAGTTTTAAGATAGCTGTGGAAAATGATGGAGCTGTCTCAAAAGTTAATATTCTAACTTGGGGCAGGAACTTTCAAAAGTTAATTGGGACAATATGTGGAAAGGCTAAGGGACATCTGGTAAGTGAGTAGGGCCTCTTAAGGATCACCAAGATCATCTATGTGTGGATCCACAAGAAATGGATGAGATTCTATATGAATATTTCTCATCAGTATTTACTGTTGAGAAAATCATGAATGTTAAGGAACTTGGGGAATTAAATATTGATGTCTTGAGTGCATTACAGAGAAGGCATATGGAGTCTTAGCTTTTATTGGTAGGGGGATTGAATTTAGGAGCCGCAGCATCATGTTGCAGCTGTACAAAACTCTAGTGCGGCCGCACTTGGAGTATTGTGTGCAGTTCTGGTCTCCACATTATAAGAAAGATGTGGAGGCATTGGAGAGGGTACAGAGGAGGTTTACCAGGATGTTGCCTGGTATGGAGGGCAGGTCCTATGAAGAGATGTTGAAGGATTTGAGGTTGTTTTCGTTAGAAAGGAGGCGGCTAAGAGGGGATCTTATTGAAGCATATAAGATGATTAGAGGTTTAAAATAGGGTGGACAGTGATAGCCTTTTTCCTAGGATGGAGAAAGCTAGCACGAGGGGACACAGCTTTAAATTAAGGGGTATGAGTTATAGGACGGATATCATAGGTAGGTTCTTTACTCAAAGAGTGATTAGGGAGTGGAATGCCCTGCCTGCAGCTGTTGTAGATGCGCCAAGTTTGGTGGCGTTTAAGAGGTTAGTTGATAAGTATATGGAAGAGAAGGGAATGGTTTAGTTAGGAGGGGCATTGCTTTTTATTTTGGTCGGCACAACATCGAAGGCCGAAGGGCCTGTTCTATGCTGTATTGTTCTATGTTCTATGTTAAGGAGGTGCTGGAAGTCTTAAAGGGTGTCAAGGTAGATAAATCTGCAGGACCTGATGCGGTATATCCCAGGACGTTGTGGGAGGCTAAGGAGGAAATTGTGGGTCCCCTAGACAAGATCGATAGTCATAGGTGAAATGCATGAAGATTGGAGAGTGGCAAATGTTGTGCCTTTGTTTCAGAAGGGCTGCAGGGAAAAGCCTGGGAACTACAGGCACTTCTGTGATGGGTAAATTGTTGGCAGGTATTTTGAGAGGTTCTACAGCCATTAAGAGATGCAAAGACTGATTAGGCTTTGTGAGTGGAAAATCATGTCTCACAAATTTGATTGAGTTTCTGAAGGGGTAACAAGAAGGTAGACGAGGGCAGTGCAGTTGACGTTAGAACATAGAACGTTACAGCGCAGAACAGGCCATTCGGCCTTCGATGTTGCGCCGACCAATTAAGAAAAAGCAATGACCCTCTAACCTAAACCATTCCCTTTTCATCCATAAACTTATCTACTAACCTCTTAAACGCCACCAAACTTGGCGCATCTACAACTGCAGCAGGCAGGTCATTCCATACCCTTACCACCCTCTGGGTAAAGAATCTACCTCTGACATCCGTCCTATAACTATCACCCCTTAATTTAAAGCTATGTCCCCTCGTGCTAGCTTTCTCCATCCTAGGAAAAAGGCTATCACTGTCCACCCTATCTAAACCTCTAATCATCTTATATGTTTCAATAAGGTCTCCTCTTAGCCGCCTTCTTTCTAACGAAAACAACCTCAAATCCTTCAGCCTCTCTTCATAAGACCTGCCCTCCATACCAGGCAACATCCTGGTAAACCTCCTCTGTACCCTCTCCAATGCCTCCACATCTTTCTTATAATGCGGGGACCAGAACTGTACACAATACTCAGAACTGCACAAAATGTGTGCTTTCTGGTCCCCACATTATAAGAAAGATGTGGAGGCATTGGAGAGGGTACAGAGGAGGTTTACCAGGATGTTGCCTGGTATGGAGGCAGGTCCTATGAAGAGAGTTGAAGGATTTGAGGTTGTTTTCGTTAGAAAGGAGGCGGCTAAGAGGGATCTTATTGAAGCATATAAGATGATTAGAGGTTTAGATAGGGTGGACAGTGATAGCCTTTTTCCTAGGATGGAGAAAGCTAGCAGAGGGGACACAGCTTTAAATTAAGGGGTATGAGTTATAGGACGGATATCAGAGGTAGGTTCTTTACTCAAGAGTGTTAGGGAGTGGAATGCCCTGCCTGCAGCTGTTTTAGAGTGCCAAGTTTGGTGGCGTTTAAGAGGTTAATTGATAAGTATATGGAAGAAGGGAATGGTTTAGTTTGGAGGGGCAGTGTTTTTATTTTGGTCGGCACAACATCGAAGGCCGAAGGGCGTTCTGTGCTGTAATGTTCTATGTATACGCCAAGTGCGGCCGCTCTAGAGTTTTGTACAGTTGCAACATGACGTTGCGGCTCCGAAATTCAATCCCCCTACCAATAAAAGCTAAGACTCCATATGCCTTCTTAACAACCTTATCGACTTGATTGCCAACTTTCAGGGATCTATGCACATATACACCAAGATCCCTCTGTTCATCAACACTATTAAGAGTCCTACCATTAGCCCTATACTCTACACATTTGTTATTCCTGCCAAAGTGAATTACCTCACACTTTTCCACATTAAACTCCATTTGCCATCTCTCGGCCCAGCTCTGCAACTTGTCCAAGTCTCTCTGCAAACTATAACACCCCTCTTCACTATCTACCATTCCTCCGACTTTGGTGTCATCCGCAAATTTACTAATCCATCCTTTAATACACTCATCCAGATCATTTATAAAAATTACAAACAGCAGGGGTCCCAAAACAGATCCCTGAGGTACACTACTTGTAACCGAACTCCATAATGAATAATTTCCATCAACCACCACCCTCTGTCTTCTATCAGCTTGCCAATTCCTAATCCAATTATCTAAATCACCCTCAATCCCATACATCTGCATTTTCTGCAGAAGCCTTCCATGGAGCACCTTATCGAACGCCTTACTAAAGTCCATATATACCACATCAACTGCCTTACCCACATCCACCTCTTTGGTCACTTTTTCAAAAAACTCAATGAGGTTAGTAAGGCACGACCTACCCTTCACAAAACCATGCTGACTATCCCCAATCAATTCATTTCTCTCTAAATAACTATAAATCCTATCCCTAATAATTCTCTCCAATACGTTGCCCACAACAGAAGTAAGACTCACCGGCCTATAATTCCCCAGAAAGTCTCTATTCCCCTTCTTGAACAATGGGACCACATTCGCTATCCTCCAGTCTTCTGGCACTATACCCGTAACCAACGACGACCTGAAGATCAGAGTCAGAGGCTCTGCAATCGCCTCTCTCGCCTCCCAGAGAATCCTAGGGTAAATCCTGTCCGGCCCAGGGGACTTATCTAACTTCAAACCCTCAAAAATATCTAGCACATCCTCCTTATCTACTTCAATACTTTCCAGTTTGCAACCCTGTATCCCAGTGTTCTCCACAACTACATTTACATCTCCCTGCGTGAATACCGAAGAGAACTATTTGTTCAGTGCCTCTCCAATCTCTTCAGGCTCCACGCACAACTTCCCACTGCTGTCTATGACTGGCCTAATCTTGCCCTAACCAATCTTCTATTCTTAACATATCTAAAGAAAGCTTTAGGATTCTCCTTGATCCTATCAGCCAAAGTCTTCTCGTGTCCCCTTTTAGCTCTCCTCAACTCATTCTTTAGCTCCCTCCTGGCTAATCTATAGCTATCCAGTGCACTAACTGAGCCTTCAAGCCTCATCCTGACATAAGCCTCCTTTTTCCTTTTAACAGCGAATTAACTTTTTTAGTACACCATGGTTCCCTTACTCGACCATTTCCTCCTTGCCTGACAGGGACATATTTATCAAGGACTCGCAGTAGCTGCTCCTTGAATAAGCTCCACATTTCAGATGTTCCCAGTCCCTGTAGTTTCCTAGTCCAACCTATGCACCCTAATTCCCTCCTTATGGCCTCATAATTACCATTTCCCCAGCTATAACTACTGCCCCCAGCTTCATGCCTATCCCTATCCATCACTAAGGTGAACGTAACCGAATTGTGGTCACTATCACTAAAATGTTCACCAACTTCCAAGCCTAACACCTGGTCTGGCTCATTGCCCAGCACCAAATCCAATGTAGCCTCACCTCTCGTTGGCCTATCTACATACTGAGTCAAAAAACCTTCCTGCACACTTTGTACAAAAACTGACCCTCTAACGAGCTAGAGCTATAGCTATTCCAATCAATATTAGTAAAGTTAAAGTCCCCCATAACAATTACCCTATTACTTTCAGTCCTGTCCACGATCAACTTTGCAATCCTTTCCTCTACCTCTCTAGAACTTTTAGGAGGTCTATAAAAGACTCCCAACAGGCTGACCTCTCCTCTCCTATTTCTAATCTCAGCCCATACGACCTCAACAGACAAGTCCTCATCAAACTTCCTTTCTGTCACTGTGATACAGTCTTTGACTAATAATGCCACTCCTCCCCCGCTTCTACCCCCTTCTCTACTCTGACTGAAGCATTTGAACCCCGGAACCTGCAACAACCATTCCTGTCCCTGTTCTATCTATGTCTCTGAAATGGCCACAACATTGAAGTTCCAGGTACTGATCCAAGCTGCAAGTTCCTCTACCTTATTGTGAATACTTCTTGCATTAAAGTATACGCATTTCAAACCATGCCCTACTCCACCCGTACGCTGCTGTGCTTTACAGTTCTCGTCTATGACCCCCCTATTCTCGTCCCTCTTAACATCCAAGCTACTCAGTATCCCACTCCCCCTCTGAATCAGTTTCAACCCCCCTGCATAGCCTGGGGAAATTTTTCCCCCAAAATATTGGTTCCCCTCTGGTTCAGGTGTAGACCATCTCTCTTGTAGAGGTCCCACCTACCCCAGAATGAGCCCCAATTGTTCAAGAACCTGAACCCCTCCCTCCTGCACCATCCCCGCAGCCACGAGTTCAAACGTTCCCTCTCTCTGTTCTTCTCTAAACTATCCCGTGGCACAGGCAAGAGTCCAGAGATAACCACTCTGTCTGTTTTGGCCCTAATCTTCCACCCCAACTCCATAAATTTCTGTTTAATATCCCCTTCCCTTGTCCTACCTACATCATGTGTCCCTACATGAACTATGACTTGGGGCTGACTCCCCTCTCCCTTAAGAATCTTGAAAACCCGCTCTGAGACGTCCTGGACCCCGGCCCCTGGGAGGCAACGCACCAGCCCTGAGTCCCGTTCATTACTATTTACTCTCCTATCTGTCCCCCTAACCATGGAGTCTCCAATTACCAGGCCCAATCTCTTATTTCCCCTACCCACCTGAGCATTCTCAGCAGGCTCACCCCCAGAGACCTGCTCCCTTTGGCTATCTCCAGTTGATTCTTCCTCAGCTGTAGCCTCCAGGACAGAAAACTTATTTTGGAGGGGAACAGCCCCGGGGGATTGTCTCCCCGATTGCTTCTTACCCCTCTTCCTAATAGTTACCCAAGAATCTCTTTTATGAGTGACTATCTCTTTGTAACTCCTGTCAATATCCGCCTCAACCTCCCGAATTATCCAGAGTTCCTCTAATTCCAGCTCCAGCTCCTTAGTACGATCCTCAATGAGCTGCAAATGGGCACACTTCCATAGAACATAGAACATTACAGCGCAGTACAGACCGCTCGGTCCTCGATGTTGCGCCGGCCAGTGGACCCTCTAACCTAAACTATTCCAATATCATCCATATGCCTATCCACCGACCAAATGAATGCCCCCAAAGTAGGTGAGTCCACAACTGCTGCAGGCAGGGCATTCCACACCCTCACCACCCTCTGTGTAAAGAACCTGCCTCTGACATCAGGTCAGACATCAGGTCTTCCTGCAGGTATAATCAGCAGGAACACTACTGGTGTTCCTCACCTCGTACATACCACAGGAGGTGCAACGTACTGCTGGCACTGCCATCTCTGATACCTTAATTTCCAAGAGAGAGAAAAAAAAACTTCCCACACACTTTTATTATTAGGTTAGAGGAGGGGGGAGGGTGGGATACTCTAGTATCAGGTTACCTCTCTGTACCAATTTATAGAACTCAGTAAGAATCTAGCAACACCAATTTTAAATCCAACCGATTTATTTGATAGTAAATTTGCGAGCTTTTGATCTTTTCGTCTTCGTCAGGCAAATGCAGTGTTCTGGTCTGCAATGGCACACATCAGCACAGACAGTCACAGATTGCTGATTAGAATGCGAATCCTTACATCTAACCTGCTATTCAAGTGTTAAAGTAGCTAACAATGTGTGTGAAGGGAATCCTGAGCATTAGTTAGAGAATTGTGTATTTTCTCCAGACAGCACAGTGAGGTTTTTTGCTAACCCAAGCAAATCACGGGGGTCACAGATAGTGTGACATGAAGCCAAGATCCCTGTTAAGACCGTCCTCATGTGTGCGGAACTTGGCTATCAGTCTCTGCTCAGCGACTGTGTGCTGTCGTGTGTCGTGAAGGCCCCCTTGAAGAACACTTACCCGAAGGTTGGAGGCCGAATGCCCGTGACTGCTGAAGCGTTCGCCCACAGGAAGGGAACTGTTTTGCCTGGTGATTGTTGAGCGATGCTCATTCATCCGCTGTCGTAGTGTCTGCATGGTCTCCCCAATGTACCATGCTTCGGGACATCCTTTCTTGCAACGTATTAGGTAGACAACATTGTCCGAGTTCCAAGAGTATGTACTGTGTACCTGGTGAATGGTATCCTCATGTTTGATGATGTCGTCCATGTCTATGATCAGGCATTTCTTGCAGAGTTTGCTATGGCATGGTTGTGTGGTATTGTGGTCACTGTTCTCCTGAAGGTTGGGTAGTTTGCTGCGAACAATGATCTGTTTGAGGTTGTGCGATTGTCTGAAAGCAAGAAGTGGGGGGGTGGGGATGGCCCTAGTGAGATGTTCATCGTCATATGGAGAATACACAGAATTTCCGTATACACAGAATTTGCTCAGATGAGGAGGATCGTGACAGACACCTCCACATGCTGAAAGATGCCCTCGTGAGAACAGGATATGGCGCTCGACTCTTCGATCGACAGTTCCGACGTGCCACAGCGATAAACCGCACTGACCTCCTCAGAAGACGAACACGGGACACGGTGGACAGAGTACCCTTTGTTGTCCAGTACTTCCCCGGAGCAGAGAAGCTATGACATCTTCTCCGGAGTCTTCAACATATCATTGATGACGATGAACATCTCGCTGGGGCCATCCCCACCCCCCCACTTCTTGCTTTCAGACAACCGCACAACCTCAAACAGATCATTGTTCACAGCAAACTACCCAACCTTCAGGAGAACGGTGACCACAATACCACACAATCATGCACAGCAACCTTTGCAAGACATGCCGGATCATAGACATGGACAACATAATCAAACGTGAGGATACCATTCACCAGGTACACGGTACATACTCTTGCAACTCGGCCAACGTTGTCTACCTAATACGTTGCAAGAAAGGATGTCCCGAAGCAGGGTACATTGGGGAGACCATGCAGACACTACGACAGCGGATGAATGAGCATCGCTCAACAATCACCAGGCAAAACAGCTCCCTTCCTGTGGGCGAACACTTCAGCAGTCATGGGCATTCGGCCTCCGACCTGCGGGTAAATGTTCTTCAAGGGGGCCTTCGTGACACATGACAGCGCAGAGTCGCTGAGCAGAGACTGATAGCCAAGCTCCGCACACATGAGGACGGTCTTAACAGGGATCTTGGCTTCATGTCACACTATCTGTAACCCCCGTGACTTGCCTGGGTTAGCAAAAAACCTCACTTACTGTGCTGTCTGGAGGAAATATACATCTCTCTAACCAATGCTCAGGATTCCCTTCACACACATTGTTAGCCACTTTAACACTTGAATATCAGGTTAGATGTAAGGATTCGCATTCTAATCAGCAATCTATGACTGTCTGTGCTGATGTGTGCTATTGCAGACCAGAACACTGCATTTGCCTGACAAAGATGAAAAGATCGAAAGCTCACAAATTTACTATCAAATAAATCGGTTGGATTTAAAATTGGTGTTGCTTAATTCTTACTGAGTTCTTACTACCCCAGTCCAACGCCGACCAATTTATAGAGTCAAGAGAGAAAAACTACAACTACCGGTAAGCCTCCTTATGACGACTTCCAGTTTCCAGTTAATTTAAAAAAACAGCAAAAAAAAGTACCACCGCTCACTACTTTAACCAAAAAGAAAATGTTAAAAATTACCTTAAACTCGAACTTTACACTCACCCAAATCGCTGCCTCTCCGTGCTGCTCCACAGGAACAATGAGGCCGATACCTGGAGGTTAGTACTTGTCTGCATGGACTTTAACAAGGCTTTTGACAAGGTACTTCATGGTAAGTTGTTGCATAAAGTCCCAAGATCTAGGGTGAAGTATCTAAATGGATACAAAATTAGCTTCTTGACAGAACCCAGAGAGTGGTTGTAGAGAGTTTTTTTCAAACTGGAGGCCTGTAGTCAGCCGTGTGCCTCAGGGATTAGTGCTGGGCCCACTGTTACTTGTTGTTTATATTAATGATTTGGATGAGAATATAGGGGGCATGGTTAGTAAGTTTGCAGATGACACAAAGACTGGTGGCATAGTGGACGGTGAAGAAGGTTATCTCCAATTGCAGCGGAATCTTGATCAATTGGGCTAGTGAGCTGACGAATGGCAGATGAAGTTTAATTTAGACAAATAAGCGGTAATGCATTTTGGGAGATTGAACCAGGGCAGGACTTACTCAGTTAATGGTAGGGTGTTGGGGAAAGTTACAGAACAAAGAGATTTAGGGATACATATTCATAGCTCTTTGAAAGTGGTGTCACAGGTGGACAGAGTGGTGAAGAATGCATTTGGCTTGCTTGGTTTCAACAGTCAGAACATTGAATACAGGAGCTGAAACGTCTTGTTGAAGTTGTACAAGGCATTGGTAAGGCCACACTTGGAATAATGTGTGCAATTCTGGTCACCTTATTATAGAGAGAATATTAAAGAAAGAATGCAGAAAAGATTTACTAGGATGCTACCAGGACTTGATGGATTGAGTTATAAGGAAAGGTTGAATAGACAGGGAGTTTTTTCTCTGGAGCTTAGGAAGCTGAGGGGTGACTTTATAGAGGTCTATAAAATATCAAGAGGCATGGACAAGATAGATTGTCAATATCTTTTCCCAAAAGTGGGGGAGTCTAAAACTAGAGGGCATAGGTTTAAGGTGAGACAGGAGAGATACAAAAGTGTCCACAGGCAATGTCCACAGCCCGTCCCCCACTCTTGGGCTCTCCCCCACCTCTTGAGCCCTTGCTGCCCCCTCGCTCTCCCTTGGGCCGCTCATCCCCCACATCCCTTCACCCCCACCACTTCCCCCTCGGCTTCTACTTTTCCCACTTTCCTCTGTTTCTCACTTTCTCTTCAACTGTTGTTTCCAATCAGGTCATCTTTGTGAATGCAGATAAAGACATTATCTGGTGCAAAAATGCATGCAAAAGAAATCGTGCAATAATCATACCTTCAGTGTGGAACTAGTTTTCACACTGAGGGTGGAGAGTGTCTGGAACAAGCTACCAGAGGTGGTAGTAGAGACGGGTACAATTTTATCTTTTAAAAAGCATTTAGACAGTTACGTGAGTATGATGGCTTTACAGGGATATGGGCCAAATGCAGGCAATTATGATTAGTTTAGGGGTTTTAAAAAATTGAGGCAGCATGGACAAGTGTGGCCAAAAAGCCTGTTTCCGTGCTGTAAACCTCTATGACTCTATGTTAGTCACAGCCCTCCATCCAGAAACACACCTTTCCACAGCTACCCTCTCTTTTCTGACTGAGTCAGTTTTGTATCCAGCTTGCTAGAACATAGAACATAGAACACTACAGCACAAACAGGCCCTTCGGCCCACAAGTTGTGCCGAACACATCAAAACCTACCCAGCCGTAGACCTAACTATAACCCCCAATCCCATTGGATCCCATATACTCATCCAGAAGTCTTTTAAAAGACCCCAGTGAGTTCGCCTCGACCACCACCAAAGGCAGCCGATTCCATTCACTCACCACCCTCTGAGTGAAAAACTTTCCCCTAGCATCCCCTCTGTACTTGCTTCCCTGCACTTAAATCTGTGCCCTCTCGTCACGACCATTTCAGCCCTGGGAAATAGTCTCTGAGAGTCCACCCTATCTATTCCTCTCAACATCTTGTAAACCTCTATCAGCTCGCCTCTCAACCTTCGTCTCTCCAGGGAGAACAGTCCCAGCTCCCTCAACCTGTCTTCATAAGGCATGCCTCCCAATCCAGCCAACATCCTTGTAAATCTCCTCTGCACCCTTTCAATAGCTTCCACGTCCTTCCTATAGTGAGGCGACCAGAACTGCGCACAGTACTCCAAGTGTGGTCTGACACGGGTCCTATAAAGCTGCAGCATTACCTCCTGACTCCTGAACTCAATCCCTCGATGAATGAAGGCCAGTACACCGTAAGCTTTCTTAATCACATCCTCCACCTGGGAGACCGATTTGAGAGTCTTATGGACCCGGACCCCAAGATCCCTCTGCTCTTCCACACAGCTAAGACTCCTACCTTTTGATAGTGTACTCATTCATCCCGTTGGATCTGCCAAAATGGACCACAACACATTTATCCGCGTTGAAGTCCATCTGCCACTTCTCCGCCCAGTCTTGCATCCTGTCAATGTCATGCTGCAACTTCTGACATCCCTCCAGACCATCCACAACACCACCGACCTTCGTGTCATCAGTGAACTTACTCACCCATCCCTCCACTTCCTCATCCAGGTCATTTATGAAAATGACAAACAGCACGGGTCCTAGAACAGATCCCTGGGGCACTCCACTGGTGACCGACCTCCATGCAGAAAAAGAGCCATCCACAATCACCCTCTGCCTTCTGCAGGCAAGCCAGTTCTGGATCCACAAGGCCAAAGCCCCTTGGATCCCATGGCCTGTCACCTTCTCAAGAAGTCTTGCATGTGGGACCTTGTCAAATGCCTTGCTGAAGTCCATGTACACCACGTCCACTGCTCTTCCTTCGTCAATGTGTTCAGTCACATTTTCGAAGAACTCCATTAAGCTTGTAAGGCATGACCTGCCTTTTACAAAACCATGCTGACTATTTCTAATCAACCTAAACTTCTCCAAATGCTCATAAATCTTGTCCCTCAGAAGCCTCTCCATCCGCTTACCAACCACTGAGGTCAGACTCACCGGTCGGTAATTTCCAGGACTATCCCTGTTTCCTTTCTTGAAAATAGGGACCACATCCGCAATCCTCCAATCCTCCGGAACCTCTCCCGTCTCCATCGACGACGCAAAAATCATCGCCAGGGGCTCTGCAATGACATCCCTCACCTCCCACAATAACCTGGGGTACATCCCATCTGGTCCCGGAGACTTGTCTATCTTGATAGCATTTAAAAGTTCTAACACATCCACTTCCTTAATATCTACATACTCAATCTTTTCAGTCTGACGCAAACTTGTAGTGCATCCTCCCAGATCACTTTCCACCGTGAATACTGAGGCAAAGTACTCATTAAGCACCTCTGCCATTTCTTCCGGTTCCATATAGACTTTTCCCCCTTCATCTTTTATAGGTCCTATCCCTTCTCTTCTCATCCTTCTACTTTTCACATATTTGTAGAAGGCCTTGGGATTCTCCTTAATCCTACCAGCCAAGACCTTCTCATGACCCCTTCTGGCTCTCCTACTTTCCTTTTTAAGCTCTCTTCTATAAGCCTTATACTTCTCTAGATCCCCAACATCTCCTAGCTCTTTGAACCTTTTATACACCTTTCTTTTCTTCCTGACTATGTTCACCACTGCCTTCGTGCACCATGGTTCCCGCGTCCTACCAAAACCTCCTTGTCTCACCGGAACATTGTCGTGCAGAGCTCCAGACAAGCATTCCTTGAATATCTGCCAACTTCCTTCTGTGCTTTTCCCCAAGAACACCTCCTTCCAGTTTATTCGCCCCAACATCTGCCTGATGTCTTCATATTTCCCCTTATTCCAGACAAACACCTTCCTAGCCTGCCTGATCCTATCCTTTTCCAATGCAAGGGTGAAGGAGATAGAATTATGATCTCCATCCCCAAGATGATCTCCTACCGAGAGATCCATCACCTGTCCTGGTTCATTAGCTAGTACCAGGTCCAGTACAGCCTCTCCTCTCGTAGGCTTGTCCACGTGCTGTGTCAGGAACCCCTCCTGAACACACCTAACAAACTCCTCCCCATCCAAACCCCTTACCCTTGGGATATTCCAGTCGATGTTTGGGAAATTGAATTCTCCCATCACAACAACTCTTGTTATTTCTACATCTCTCCAGTATCTGTTTCCCTATCTGCACCTCAACTTCCCTGTCACTATTGGGCGGCCTATAGAATACACCCAGCAACGTCACCGACCCTTTGCTATTCCTAACTTCCACCCACAGAGACCCCGTAGACATTCCCTCCTCGGTATCCACCTTCTCTGCAGCCATGACACTGTCCCTGATCAACAGTGCCACTCCACCACCTCTTTTGCCTCTCTCCCTGTCCTTCCTGAAGGATCTGAATCCCGGGACCTGTAGTACCCAGTCCTGTCCCTGAGACATCCAAGTCTCTGTAATGGCCACCACATCACAATCCCAAGCAGCCATCCACGCCCTAAGTTCATCCACCTTATTTACTACACTCCTGGCATTAAAATAGACACAGCTCAGTCCCTCAGACTGGACATTTCCCTTCTCCCCCACTCGTCTAACCTGCCTCTCATCCTTCCTAGAGTCCTTCCCTACCTGGGAGCTAACTTCCTTGCTCCCAGTCTCCACATCACTATTCCCTCCCCCTAACCTTTCTAGTTTAAAGTCCCCTACTTTTCCCACTTTCCTCTGTTTCTCACTTTCTCTTCTACTGTTGTTTCCAATCAGGTCATCTTTGTGAATGCATTTAAAGACATTATCTGGTGCAAAAATGCGTGCAAAAGAAATCATGCAATAATCATACCTTCAATGTGGAACTATTTACTCTTCTAGCACAGTGTAATAAAGATGCTTGTTGTCAGTGTAGCTTCAAAACTATTGCCCTTGCACCATCACACAGCTGGACTAAAACTGGCCAATAAAAATACAGAACATTCCACAGCATTGCAAACTTAAGTTTTTTTCTTGCTTTTCACCTTGTTATTTTCTTTTTCCTTTCTTGTAACAGCTACAACTATCTGCAAGCACATTGTCCAAGTTTGGAGATGATGACAGATATTGTGAAAAATAGTTTAAATGGCCGTTTTGTATACAACACAGCATCTGCTCCCAGGCGGTACTATATTGGGGTGGACAGCTACAGGCCACTTGCAAAACAAGGTGGAGACAGCACACAAGACAACTTCTTGGTTCATCAAGTGACCGTGCAAGTTCCTTTTGAGATTGAAGTCCGCTTTGAGTCTGAAAGCTTCACTGATCGACCTAATCATCTGACTGGGCAGATCTTCACCAATGAGCTGGAAAGGTGGAAACAAGCATTTGATGAAAAATTTAATGCTATTTTCAAATTGCCAGATAAAGATTTTCCCCCTCAGCAAATAAACTTTGCTAAAGCTGTTTTCAGCAATACAATAGGTGGAATGGGATATTTCTATGGTCAGTCATATGTCCAATCTGTATATAATGAGTACCCATTGCCTTACCTGGAGGGTCCATTGTACACTGCTGTTCCATCCCGTTCATTCTTCCCTCGAGGATTCCTCTGGGATGAAGGATTCCATCAACTTCTGATCAGTAAATGGAATCCATCTATTAGTAAAGAGGTGATTGGACACTGGTTAGATATGATGAATGTAGAAGGTTGGATACCGAGAGAGCAGATTTTAGACAATGAGGCACGTAGTAAAGTGCCTGCAGAATTTATTGTACAAAGAAATGAAAATGCCAACCCTCCTACACTCTTCCTCACAATACAAAAACTGATTGAAGATTTAAATGGAAGTTTGAGTGAAGAGGACAAGTTTTACCTGAAGAAACTTTTCCCACGTTTGAAGACTTGGTATGATTGGTATAATTCAACCCAAGTTGGTTCCCTACCATCCACATATCGTTGGAGAGGTCGTGACACTGATACAAACCTGTTTCTTAATCCAAAAACTCTGACCTCTGGCCTTGATGATTACCCACGGGCATCACACCCTTCCGAGGATGAACGTCACGTTGATCTACGTTGTTGGATGACATTAGCATCAAAGGTCATGACAGATATAGCAAAAATCCTTGGAGAGACACATCAGGCCTATCAGGACATGTATGAAAAGCTAAGCGACAATTCTTTGCTTCAAGAACTGCACTGGTCTGAGGACCTGAAGGCATTCAGTGATTATGGGAATCATAGTCAGTCCATTATTCTTGAACGAGAGAAAGTTTATGTACCACCTGGCCAGCCACGACAGCACGTCCAACCTGCTAGGCTTGTTCGTTCAGTTCGGAAACAACCAAAACTCCAATATGTCAATGCTTTTGGCTATGTCAGTCTATTCCCATTCTTACTTCAAATTCTTCAGCCTGACTCTCCAAAACTTCAACATATCTTAAACAATATGAGGGATGACGAGAAACTCTGGACCCCTTATGGCCTGCGCTCACTTTCAAAATCTAGCCCCCTTTATTTGAAACGCAACACTGAATATGATCCACCTTACTGGCGTGGACCTATTTGGATTAATATGAATTACCTTGTGGTTCGGGCACTGCACTACTATTCCAGTCAAAGTGGACCATATCAAGAAATGGCAGCAACATTATACCAGGAGCTGAGGACTAACCTTATATCAAATATGTATAAGCAGTTTGTACAAACTGGCTACTTGTGGGAACAATATAATGATAGTACTGGCAGAGGGCAGGGTAGTCACCCCTTTACTGGCTGGTCTTCCCTGATAGTTTTAATAATGGCAGAGCAATATTAATGCTCTCACTGAGATCATCCTCCATTATGGTTTAGGGCTGAGCCTAGGGGATTTTTTTTCTGAATGAATCTTTCAATATGTGAAATAATTCCAATTAAACTTCTGAATGTCTGCATATTAATTGAAAGAAAATTCAAAATTGTTGTTCTTGTTTTCTGAGTGTAAAGCAGGCACAACAATGATATTTAGCAGTGTAACAGCTCATGTTGTTTTGCACATATGTTCCAGGTGACAATTAGATGTTCAGGGCTTATTCAGGTGGCCCTGGAGGCTATCTAAGGCAGGCATTAGACCTGCTCAATGTGTTAATTACAGGACAAATACCTATTTTAAGTCCCTGTTACAAGCAGGTGGCAGTATAGTCCTTGACGATTTCAGTGGCTGCTGAGAAACGGGTACACTTCTTAAAAACATAGACTGGAATGTGGAGTCAGGAGGAGCAAGAATATTCCACCCAACTCATCACATTATTGGCTGCAGCCACATTCAGTATCATTCCCCCCCCCCCCCCCCCCCCCCCCACCCTAACCCACTGTTTCTATTGTAGGGTTTACTGAGACCTTTGCTCCGTCTATTAATAGTAAATCACATCTTGAATTGCTAATGGCCAACTTATATTGAATGGATTTCTTATTAAAGTTATATTTAAAAGATTTAATTTCCTGCCTAGCTTTTTTTTCCCCCCTCAGATGAATGAGTGTCAGTTACACTCTAAGAGAATGTATCCATGCCAATAAAGCTGTTTCTATTTGAAAGTAGATTAAGGACTCAGTGCTAGGTTTGAATAGGGCTCTGCTAATTCTGACACTATTTTATTCCTTTGTTAAATAAACTAAAAAATTGCTAGTATTGCTTTATTGCAATGATACCAGAATTTGAACGGCTGGACCAATATGTACCACAATAACTGGTTTTATAGGATGACTATTATTGAAGAGTTTGGAATCTGTCCTATTTAATTAATGGCACAAGTTTTTTGTAGTTTTATATTAAATCCCACCAGTGCCCAGGATTCCATGTATAGATTTGCAATGCTGCTTTTTTCATTCTGTAACTAAATTAATATCAAGTGGAAGAAATTAGTGACAAAGTTAAAGCAAATGGTCAAAAACACAAGGCATCCATCTACATTGCGCAGTAAGCGATAGAACAGGTGGAGGAGGCACACACAGAAACCTTAGATGTTTCATTTTCTGAAACTGATCAGTCCTGTCATTCGTATCCCTATAGATTGTGTGTATGTTATAAAAGTACTCTGAAAATGAAATAAAATTTATAGTATTTGCTTCTCAACAAAAACTACAAATGGAAATTGGCTGTTTAGTCCACAAGTCTATCTGTCATTGAATTGTATTGTCTCTGCGCTCAGTTCCATTTTACTTGCCTTTCGTCTATATTCCTGATATCTTGACTAGATTCAGTCCATTGATTTAAGAACATAAGAACTAGGAGCAGGAGTCAGCCAT
Source organism: Sphyrna mokarran (assembly GCA_024679065.1). Lineage (NCBI taxonomy): Eukaryota > Metazoa > Chordata > Chondrichthyes > Carcharhiniformes > Carcharhinidae > Sphyrna > Sphyrna mokarran. Next base: position 755,774 of record JAGIQG010000001.1, read on the forward strand.
CTGCCCCCTCGAGGCACCTCCGCCATTTAGTAAGCTCATGGCTGATCTTTGTGTGGACTCAGCTCCACTTACCTGCCCACTCACCATAACCCTGAATTCCTTTACGTTCAAAAATTTATCTACCCTTGCCTTAAAAACATTCAATGAGTTTACATAGAACATAGAACATAGAACAATACAGCACAGAACAGGCCCTTCGGCCCTCGATGTTGTGCCGACCAAAATAAAAAGCAATGCCCCTCCTAACTAAACCATTCCCTTCTCATCCATATACTTATCAACTAACCTCTTAAACGCCACCAAACTTGGCGCATCCACAACAGCTGCAGGCAGGGCATTCCACTCCCTAATCACTCTTTGAGTAAAGAACCTACCTCTGATATCCGTCCTATAACTCATACCCCTTAATTTAAAGTTGTGTCCTCTCTGTCCACCCTATCCAAACCTCTAATTATCTTATATGTTTCAATAAGATCCCCCCTTAGCCGCCTCCTTTCTAACGAAAACAGCCTCAAATCCTTCAACCTCTCTTCATAGGACCTGCCCTCCATACCAGGCAACATCCTGGTAAACCTCCTCTGTACCCTCTCCAATGCTCCACATCTTTCTTATAATGTGGGGACCAGAACTGCACACAATACTCCAAGTGCGGCCGCACTAGAGTTTTGTACAGTGCAACATGAGTGCGGCTCCAAATCAATCCCCCTACCAATAAAAGCTAAGACTCCATAGCCTTCTTAACAACTTATCACTTGACTGCCTACTTTCAGGGATCTATGCAATACACCAAGATCCTCTGTTCTCAACACTATTAAGACCTACCATAGCCCTATACTCTACACATTTATTTTCCTGCCAAAGTGCATTACCTCACACTTTTACATTAAACTCCATTTGCCACCTCTCGGCCCAGCTCTGCAACTTGTCCAAGTCCTCTGTAAACTAACACCCCTCTTCACTATCTACCACCCCCACTTTGTTCATCTGCAAATTTACTGATCCATCCTCAATACCCTCATCCAGATCATTTATAAAAATTACAAACAGCAGGGCCCCAAAACAGACCCCTGAGGCACACCACTCGTCACCGAACTCCACGATGAATATCTCCCATCAACACCACCCTCTGTCTTCTATCTGCCAGCCAATTTCTAATCCAATTAGCTAAATCACCCTCTATTCCACACATCTGCATTTTCTGTAGAAGTCTTCCATGGGCCACCTTATCAAAAGCCTTACTAAAGTCCATATATACTACATCAACCGCCTTACCCCCATCCACCTCTCTGGTCACTTTCTCAAAAAACTCAATGAGGTTAGTAAGGCATGACCTACCCTTCACGAAACCATGCTGACTATCCCCAATCAATTCATTTCTCTCAAATAACTATAAATCCTATCCCTAATAATTCTCTCCAATACCTTGCCCACCACAGAAGTAAGACTCACTGGCCTATAATTCCCAGGAAGGTCTCTTTCCCCTTCTTAAACAATGGGACCACATTCGCATCCTCCAGTCCTCCGGAACCACACCCGTAACCAACGAGGACCTGAAGATCAGAGCCAGAGGCTCTGCAATCTCCTCTCTTGCCTCCCAGAGAATCTAGGGTAAATCCCGTCCGGCCCAGGGGACTTATCCAACTTCAAACCCTCGAGAATTTCTACACATCTCCCTATCTACTACAATACTCCCCAATTTGCAACCCTGTACCTCAGTGCTCTCCACAGCTACATTTCCAGCACTCTGCGTGAGTTGGCCTCAACTGCTTCAATGGGCAGGGAATTCCACAGATTCTCAACCTTTTGAGTGAACAAGTTCATCCTCAACTCAGTCTGAAATCTGCTTCCTCTTATTTTGGCCTCTTATTTTGAGGCCATGCGTCCTAGTTAGAACATAGAACATAGAACAATACAGCACAGAACAGGCCCTTCGGCCTTCGATGTTGTGCCAACCAAAATAAAAAGCAATGCCCCTCCAAACTAAACCATTCCCTTCTCTTCCATATACTTATCAATTAACCTCTTAAACGCCACCAAACTTGGCGCATCTACAACAGCTGCAGGCAGGGCATTCCACTCCCTAATCACTCTTTGAGTAAAGAGCCTACCTCTGATATCCGTCCTATAACTCATACCCCTTAATTTAAAGCTGTGTCCCTCGTGCTAGCTTTCTCCATCCTAGGAAAAAGGCTATCACTGTCCACCCTATCTAAACCTCTAATCATCTTATATGCTTCAATAAGATCCCCTCTTAGCCGCCTCCTTTCTAACGAAAACAACCTCAATCCTTCAACCTCTCTTCATAGGACCTGCCCTCCATACCAGGCAACATCCTGGTAAACCTCCTCTGTACCCTCTCCAATGCCTCCATCTTTCTTATAATGTGGGGACCAGAACTGCACACAATACTCCAAGTGCGGCCGCACTAGAGTTTTGTACAGTTGCAACATGATCTGCGGCTCCTAAATTCAATCCCCCTACCAATAAAAGCTAAGACTCCATATGCCTTCTTAACAACTTTATCCACTTGACTGCCTACTTTCAGGGATCTATTGACACATACACCAAGATCCTTCTGTCCCTCAACACTATTAAGAGCCCTACCATTAGCCCTATACTCTACACATTTATTGTTCCTGCCAAAGTGCATTACCTCACACTTTTCCACATTAAACTCCATTTGCCACCTCTCGGCCCAGCTCTGCAACTCGTCCAAGTCACTCTGTAAACTAAAACACCCCTCTTCACTATCTACCACTCCACCAACTTTAGTGTCATCTGCAAATTTACTGATCCATCCCTCAATACCCTCATCCAGATCATTTATAAAAATTACAAACAGCAGGGGCCCCAAAACAGACCCCGGAGGCACACCACTTGTCACCGAACTCCACGATGAATATCTCCCATCAACCACCACCCTCTGTCTTCTATCTGCCAGCCAATTTCTAATCCAATTAGCTAAATCAACCTCTATTCCACACATCTGCATTTTCTGTAGAAGTCTTCCATGGGCCACCTTATCAAAAGCCTTACTAAAGTCCATATATACTACATCAACCGCCTTACCCCCATCCACCTCTCTGGTCACTTTCTCAAAAAACTCAATGAGGTTAGTAAGGCATGACCTACCCTTCACGAAACCATGCTGACTATCCCCAATCAATTCATTTCTCTCTAAATAACTATAAATCCTATCCCTAATAATTCTCTCCAATACCTTGCCCACCACAGAAGTAAGACTCACTGGCCTATAATTCCCAGGAAGGTCTCTCTTCCCCTTCTTAAACAATGGGACCACATTCGCCATCCTCCAGTCCTCCGGAACCACACCCGTAACCAACGAGGACCTGAAGATCAGAGCCAGAGGCTCTGCAATCTCCTCTCTTGCCTCCCAGAGAATCCTAGGGTAAATCCCGTCCGGCCCAGGGGACTTATCCAACTTCAAACCCTCAAAGTTCTAGTTTCACTGCCAGTGGATACAACTTCCCTGCTCTATATTATTTATTCTCTTCATAATCTTATATGTTTCTCTAAGATCGCCCCCATTCCTCTGAATTTCAATGAGTTTCACCTCAGTCTAGTCAGTCTGTCCTCATAAGCTAACTCTCTCAACTCTGGAATCCATCTAGTGAATCTCCTCTGCATTCCCTCCAGTGCCAGTATATCCTTTCTCAAGTAAGGAGACCAAAACTGTACACAGTACTCCAGGTGTGGACTCACCAGCACCTTATACAGCTGCAACAAAACCTCAATGTTTTTAAACTCCATCCCTCTGGCAATGAAGGACAAAATTCCATTTGCCTTCTTAATTACCTGCTGCACCTGCAAACCAATTCCTTGAGATTCCTGCACAAGAACACTCAGGTCTCTCTGCACAACAACATGCTGCAATTTTTTACCATTTAAATAATAGTCTATTTTCCTGTTACTCCTACCAAAATGGATAACCTTACATTTAGCAACATTGTACTCCACCTTCCAGACCCTCACCCACTCATTTAGATTATCTATATCCCTTTACAGACTTTGGTACTCAAGTTGATAAGGTTGTTAAGAAGGTGTATAGCGTGTTAGCATTTATTGGTAGAGGGATTGAATTTGGAGCTGAGATGTCATGTTGCAACTGTACAAAACTCTGGTGCAGCCGCACTTGGAGTATTGTGTACAGTTTTGGTCACCACATTATAAGAAAGATGTGGAGGCATTGGAAAGGGTGTAGAGGAGGTTTATCAAGATGTTGCCTGGTATGATGGGAAGGTCTTATGAGGAAAGGCTAAGGGACTTGAAGTTATTATCATTAGAGAGAAGAAAGGTAAGAGGTGACTTAATTGAGGCACATAAGATGATCAGAGGATTAGACAGGGTGGATAGCGAGAGCCTTTTTCCTTGGATAGAGATAGAACATAGAACATTACAGCACAGAACAGGCCCTTCAGCCTTCGATGTTGCGCCGACCAATATAAAAAGCAATGACCCTCCAAACTAAACCATTCCTTTCTCTTCCATATACTTATCAACTAACCTCTTAAACGCCACCAAACTTGGCGCATCTACAACTGCTGCAGGCAGGGCATTCCACTCCCGACCCACCCTTTGGGTAAAGAACCTACCTCTGATATCCGTCCTATAACTATCACCCCTTAATTTCAAGCTGTGTCCCCTCGTGCTAGCTTTTTCCATCCTAGGAAAAAGGCTATCACTGTCCACCCTATCTCAACCTCTAATCATCTTATATGTTTCGATCAGGTCCCCTCTTAGCCTCCTCCTTTCTAACGAAAACAACCTCAAATCCCTCAGCCTCTCCTCATAAGACCTGCCCTCCATACCAGGCAACATCTGGTAAACCTCCTCTGTACCCTCTCCAATGCCTCCACATCCTTCTTATAATGTGGGGACCAGAACTGCACACAATACTCCAAGTGCGGCCGCACGAGAGTTTTGTACAGTTGCAACATGACGTTGCGGCTCCGAAATTCAATCCCTCTACCAATAAAAGCCAAGACTCCATATGCCTTCCTAGCAACCTTCTCGACCTGACTGCCTACTTTCAGGGATCTATGCACATACACACCAAGATCCCTCTGTTCATCTAGACTACTAAGAATCCTACCATTAGCCCTATCCTCTACACATTTATTATTTCTGCCATAGTGCATTACCTCACACTTTTCCACATTAAACTCCATTTGCCACCTCTCGGCCCAGCTCTGCAACTTGTCCAAATCCCTCTGCAAACTAGAACACCCCTCTCACTATCTACCACTCCACCGACTTTAGTGTCATCTGCAAATTTACTAATCCATCCTTCAATACCCTCATCCAGATCATTGATAAAAATTACAAACAGCAGGGGCCCCAAAACAGACCCCTGAGGTACACCACTTGTCACCGAACTCCGAGATGAATATCTCCCATCAACCACCACCCTCTGTCTTCTATCTGCTAGCCAATTCCTAACCCAATTAGCTAAATCACCCTCTATCCCATACATCTGCATTTTCTGCAGAAGTCTTCCATGGGCCACCTTATCAACCACCTTACTAAAGTCCATATATACCACATCAACCGCCTTACCCCCATCCACCTCTTTGGTCACTTTTTCAAAAAACTCAATAAGGTTAGTAAGGCACGACCTACCCTTCACAAAACCTTGCTGACTATCCCCAATCAATTCATTTCTCTCTAAATAACTATAAATCCTATCCCTAATAATTCTCTCCAATACTTTGCCCACAACAGAAGTAAGACTCACTGGTCTATAATTCCCTGGAAGGTCTCGCTTCCTCTTCTTGAACAAGATGGATAACACAAGGGGACATAGCTTTAAATTAAGGGGTGGTAGTTATAGGACAGATGCTAGAGGTGGGTTCTTTACTCAGAGGGTAGTAAGGGCGTGGAATGCCCTGCCTGCAGCAGTTGTGGACTCGTCAAGTTTAAGGGCGTTCAAATGGTCAGTGGATAGGCATATGGATAGCATTGGAATAGTTTAAGATAGAGGGTCATAAAATTGGTTACATTGGTTGGCGCAACATCGAGGGCCGAAGGGCCTGTACTGCACTGTAATGTTCTATGTTCTAATCACTGAGTGTGTTCCACGGCTATATCTGCAAGTGCTGGAGGCATATAGCGTTCACAACTCCCAAATAAGGGGTTACAGCACCATATGCATGCTGAACAATCCAGTTTGACCTGGAAGTCTTTTTTGTTCTGAAGATGACCCATATTCTGTGTATTCACTCCTCTGTCTCTGTCATTTAGGCTACAGTCTATCGTTTTAGTTCTTGCCAAATTATCTCAGAGTGCTTTATAAATTGCTATTTTGGATGGTCTGTTTGGTGACATTACCAATCAGAAAAACACCCATTCATCCCCACTCTTTGCTTTCTGTTTGTTAAACAATCCTCTATCTATGCTAATACATTAACTGAAACATTATCTTATGTAGCAGTCTTTGGTGTGGCACCTTGTCAAATGCCTTCGTGCACCATGGTTCTTGTAACCTACCAAAACTTCCCTGTCTCATCGGACCATTGTCATGCAGAACTCCAAACAAATATTCCTTGAAAATCTGCCATATTACAAAGAATAAAGAACAGCACAGCACAGGAAATAGGCCCTTCAGCCCAACCATCCCGTGCCATCATTTTAACATTCAGTGACTGCCTCATCTACCTTCTTCTACCTATGACTTTTGTCTACGCTAGATTAAAGAAGGTCTAATTTAGGGACAATTCGTTAACACCAATCAGCCTAAAAGTACGTTTTTGGGTGTGGGAGGAAACCAGAGCACCTGGAGAAAACCCACGCAAGCACGCGAGAATGTGCAAACTCCCACAGACACCGATCCAAGTCGGAGATCCGACCCAGATTCATGTATCTGCACAGCAAGCAGTGATAGTCACTGAGCTGTCGTGTTGTCCGTCAGTTGGTCCAGTTTAAGCGTACACTAACAACATGAAGCATTAGGCAACTCTCGAAGCAACATCCAAGAGCAGCCCTCATGACCCACCGCGTGTATGCCCCTTGTTGGCCAACAACGTGGACCGAATCACCTGTGGATGTAAAAAGAAGACATCAATAAACATACACAGCTTATACAGACATTCACGGAAGATCCCCAGAAGTTCAAACATAGAACACTACAGCACAAACAGGCCCTTCGGCCCACAAGCTGTGCCGAACACATCAAAAACGTACCCAGCCATAGACCTATCTATAACCCCTAATCCCATTGGATCCCATATACTCATCCAGAAGTCTTTTAAAAGACCCCAGCGAGTTCGCCTCGACCACCACCGACGGCAGCCGATTCCATTCACTCACCACCCTCTGAGTGAAAAACTTTCCCCTAGCATTTCCTCTGTACTTGCTTCCCTGCACCTTAAATCTGTGCCCTCTCGTCGCGACCATTTCAGCCCTGGGAAATAGTCTCTGAGAGTCCACCCTATCTATTCCTCTCAACATCTTGTAAACCTCTATCAGGTTGCGTTAAGATAGGTGAGCCATAAAATATGTTGGACGGTCCATAGGAATCTGTTACTTCCCAGGAATGTCCTGAGGCTCTTGATCCTTATTTAGAACAGTCTTCCCTAAGAAAACCTCCTTCCAAATTATGCCTCTAATTTCCTGCCTGATGGCTTCATAATTCCCCTTACTCCAGATAAGCACTTCCTAGCTTCTCTGATCAGGTATTCTAAGAGACCGGATGTACAGGCATTTAGAGATGCAAGGGCTGATTAGGGACAGCATGGCTTTGTGAGTGAAAAATTATGCCTCACAAATTTGATTGAATCTTTTGAAGGGGTAACCAAGAAGGTAGATGAGGGCAGTGCAGTTGATGTTGTCTACATGGACTTTAGCAAGGCCTTTGATAAATACCAGGAGGTAACGATGCAGCTCTATTGACAGCCCCCCCCTGTCAATTAGGAGTGTCCCCCCCT
>JAGIQG010000001.1:763816-827809 GCA_024679065.1 Sphyrna mokarran
TAATCATCTTATATGCTTCAATAAGATCCCCTCTTAGCTGCCTCCTTTCTAACGAAAACAACCTCAAATCCTTCAACCTTCTTCATAGGACCTGCCCTCCATACCAGGCAACATCCTGGTAAACCTCCTCTGTACCCTCTCCAATGCCTCCACATCTTTCTTATAAATGTGGCGACCAGAACTGCACACAATACTCCAAGTGCGGCCGCACTAGAGTTTTGTACAGTTGCAACATGATGCTGCGGCTCCTAAATTCAATCCCCCTACCAATAAAAGCTAAGACTCCATATGCCTTCTTAACAACTTTATCCACTTGACTGCCTACTTTCAGGGATCTATTGACACATACACCAAGATCCTTCTGTTCCTCAACACTATTAAGAGCCCTACCATTAGCCCTATACTCTACACATTTATTGTTCCTGCCAAAGTGCATTACCTCACACTTTTCCACATTAAACTCCATTTGCCACCTCTCGGCCCAGCTCTGCAACTTGTCCAAGTCACTCTGTAAACTATAGCACCCCTCTTCACTATCTACCACTCCACCAACTTTAGTGTCATCTGCAAATTTACTGATCCATCCTCATACCCTCATCCAGATCATTTATAAAATTTACAAACAGCAGGGGCCCCAAAACAGACCCCGAGGTACACCACTTGTCACCGAACTCCACGGTGAATATCTCCCATCAACCACCACCCTCTGTCTTCTATCTGCCAGCCAAATAGGACGGATATCAGAGGCAGGTTCTTTACCCAAAGGGTGGTTCGGGAGTGGAATGCCCTGCCTGCAGCAGTTGTAGATGCGCCAAGTTTGGTGGCGTTTAAGAGGTTAGTTGATAAGTATATGGAAGAGAAGGGAATGGTTTAGTTTGGAGGAGCATTGCTTTTTATATTGGTCGGCGCAACATCGAAGGCCGAAGGGCCTGTTCTGTGCTGTAATGTTCTATGTACCACATGGTAGGTTGTTGCATAAAGTTAAATTTCACAGGAGGTATCTAAATGGATACAAAATTGGCTTTATTTCAGAAGACAGAAGGTAGTTGGACAGAGTTGTTTTTCAAACTGGAGGCCTGTGACCAGAGGTGTGCCTCAGGGATCGGTGCTGGGTCCACTATTATTTGTCGTTTATGTTAATGATTTGGATGAGAATTTAGGAGGCATAATTAGTAAGTTTGCAGATGACACCAAGATTGCTGGCTTAGTGGACAGTGAGGAAGCTTATCTCCAATTGCAACAGGATCTTGGAGTGACAAATGGCAGGTGGAGTTTAATTAGATAAATGTGAGGTTGGTGTTTAGACAAATGCGTTTTGGTAAATCAAATCATGCAGGACTTATTCAGTTCATGGTCGGGCATTAGGGAGAGTTATAGAACAAAGATCTAGGGGTAGGTGTTCATAGAGTATTGAAAGTGGAGTCACAGAGGGACAGAGTAGTGAAGAAGTCATTCGGCGTGCTTAGTTTTATTGGTCAGAACATTGAATACAGGAGTTGGGACGTCTTGTAGTGCCACACTTGGGATACTGTGTATAGTTTTGGTCACCCTACTACATTAAACTAGAAAAAATGCAGTAGAGATTTATTAGAATGCTACCAGGACTTGATGGTTTGAATTATAAGAAAGGACAAATGTGAGGTAATGGATTTTGGAAGGTCTAATAAGATAGGAAATATACAGTACATGGCAGAACTCTTAAGAGTATTGATAGGCAAAGGGATCGGGGTGTACTGGTACACAGATCACTGAAAGTGGCAACGCAGGTGTAGAACGTAGTGAAGAAGGCATACGGCATGCTCGCCTTCATCGGCCCAGGGCACTGAGTTTAAAAAATTGGCAAGTATGTTGCAGCTTTATAGAACTTAGTTAGACTGCTCTTGGAATATAGTGTTCAATTCTGGTGGCTACGTGACCAGGAGGATGTGGAAGCTTTGGAAAGGGTGCAGAAAAGATTTACCAGGATATTGCCTAGTGTGGAAGGCATTAGCTATGAGGAGAAGTCGGATAAACTTGGTTAGAGACTGAGGGGTGATCTGATACAAGTCTACAAGATTACTAGGGGACACAGGTTTAAGGTACGAGGGACAAGGTTTAAAGGAGATGTGTGAGGCAAGTTTTTTTTTACACAGAGCCTGGAACTCACTGCCGGGGGAGGTAATGGAAGCAGAAACAATAGTGACCTTTAAGGGGCATTTCGACAAATACATGAATAAGATGGGAATAAAGGGATATGGTCCCCAGAAGAGTAGGGCTTTTAATTAAGTCGGGCAGCATGGTCAATGCAGGTTTGGAGGGCCGAAGGACCTCTTCTTGTGATGTCATTTTCTTCCTTGAGAAGCTGGATAAACAGGTATTTTTTTCTCTGGAGTATAGGAGGCTGAGGTGTGATCTTATAGAGGTCCATAAAATGACAAGGGGCATAGATCATTTGGATGGTCATATTTTTTCCTAAAGGTAGGTGAGTTTAAAACTAGAGGGCATAAGTTTAAGGTGAGAAGGGAGAGATATAAAAGTGTCTAGAGGAGCTATTGTTTCACACAGAGAGTAGTGAGTATCTGGAACAAGCTGCCAGAGGCAGCAATAGAGGTGGGTACAATTTCGTCTTTTAAAAAGCGTTTAGACAGTTACATGTGTATGATGGGTATAGAAGGATATGGGCCAATCGCAGGCAATTGGGACTAGCTTAGTCATTAAAAAAAAATGGACAAGTTGGGCTGAAGGGCCTGTTTTCCATGCTGTAAACCTCTATCACTTGATGACAATGACTCTATCACAGATCCATATTCATCAATCAAACTGGCAATGAATTCCAAATCCTAACCACTCATTGCACATGTTTTCCCTCTGTCTCTTTTGGAGAACTTCTAATTTCCTTGACACTTTGTGAAATAATGCTCCCTGATTTCCCCCTGAAGAGTCTGCTGTAATTTTAACATTTCTCTCCACCAGAGAAAATGGCTTCCCTCTATCGCCTATTTCTGAGGCATTCTAACATCCCCATTAGAACAGTTCTCAACCTTTGAAAATCAAGGGAATCTCAGTCAATTTAAACATTTGACAGTCATTGAGGAAGGAAACAGTTTAATGTTTAAAATCAATAATTTTTCATTAGAACCTTTTCAACAAAAGATCAAGGCTTCTAGAAAAGGGAAAGTATTTCATCTTTTACAATAAAAGTTCTTAATATTCAACAGTAAGCTGACAAATTTGTTTTCTACCTGCAGTCCTAATGAATACTATGTCATTTGGCACAGTTGTTAGCACTGTTCCCTCACAGTGCCAGGAACCCGGGGCAGCACGGTGACACAGTGATTAGCACTGCTCTCTCACAGTGCCAGGGACCCGGGGCAGCACGGTGACACAGTGATTAGCACTGCTGTCTCACAGTGCCAAGGGACCTGGGGCAGCACGGTGACACAGTGATTAGCACTGCTGTCTCACAGTGCCAGGGACCCAGGGCAGCACGGTGACACAGTGATTAGCACTGCTGTCTCACAGTGCCAGGGACCCGGGGCAGCACGGTGACACAGTGATTAGCACTGCTGTCTCACAGTGCCAGGGACCCGGGGCAGCACGGTGACACAGTGATTAGCACTGCTGTCTCACAGTGCCAGGGACCTGGGGCAGCACGGTGACACAGTGATTAGCACTGCTGTCTCACAGTGCCAGGGACCCGGGGCAGCACGGTGACACAGTGATTAGCACTGCTGTCTCAGAGTGCCAGGGACTGAGGGCAGCACGGTGACACAGTGATTAGCACTGCTGTCTACAGTGCCAGGGACCCGGGGCAGCACGGTGACACAGTGATTAGCACTGCTGTCTCACAGTGCCAGGGACCCGGGGCAGCACGGTGACACAGTGATTAGCACTGCTGTCTCACAGCGCCAGGGACCGGGCAGCACGGTGACACAGTGATTAGCACGCTGTCTCACAGTGCCAGGGACCCGGGGCAGCACGGTGACACAGTGATTAGCACTGCTGTCTCACAGTGCCAGGGACCCGGGGCAGCACGGTGACACAGTGATTAGCACTGCTGTCTCACAGTGCCAGGGACCGGGGCAGCACGGTGACACAGTGATTAGCACTGCTGTCTCACAGTGCCAGGGACCCGGGGCAGCACGGTGACACAGTGATTAGCACTGCTGTCTCACAGTGCCAGGGACCCGGGGCAGCACGGTGACACAGTGATTAGCACTGCTGTCTCACAGTGCCAGGGACCCAGGGCAGCACGGTGACACAGTGATTAGCACTGCTGTCTCACAGTGCCAGGGACCCGGGGCAGCACGGTGACACACTGATTAGCACTGCTGTCTCACAGCGCCAGGGACCCAGGGCAGCACGGTGATACAGTGATTAGCACTGCTGTCTCACAGTGTCAGGGACCCGCGCCAGCACGGTGACACAGTGACGAGTGGTGACGAGTGGTGTGCCTCAGGGGTCTGTTTTGGGGCCCCTGCTGTTTGTAATTTTTATAAATGATCTGGATGAGGGTATTGAGGGATGGATCAGTAAATTTGCAGATGACACTAAAGTCGGTGGAGTGGTAGATATTGAAGAGGGGTGTTATAGTTTACAGAGTGACTTGGACAAGTTGCAGAGCTGGGCCGAGAGGTGGCAAATGGAGTTTAATGTGGAAAAGTGTGAGGTAATGCACTTTGCAGGAACAATAAATGTGTAGAGTATAGGGCTAATGGTAGGGCTCTTAATAGTGTTGAGGAACAGAAGGATCTTGGTGTATGTGTCAATAGATCCCTGAAAGTAGGCAGTCAAGTGGATAAAGTTGTTAAGAAGGCATATGGAGTCTTAGCTTTTATTGGTAGGGGGATTGAATTTAGGAGCCGCAGCATCATGTTGCAACTGTACAAAACTCTAGTGCGGCCGCACTTGGAGTATTGTGTGCAGTTCTGGTCGCCACATTATAAGAAAGATGTGGAGGCATTGGAGAGGGTACAGAGGAGGTTTACTAGGATGTTGCCTGGTATGGAGGGCAGGTCCTATGAAGAGAGGTTGAAGGATTTGAGGTTGTTTTCGTTAGAAAGGAGGCGGCTAAGGGGGGATCTTATTGAAGCATATAAGATGATTAGAGGTTTGGATAGGGTGGACAGTGATAGCCTTTTTCCTAGGATGGAGAAAGCTAGCACGAGGGGACACAGCTTTAAATTAAGGGGTATGAGTTATAGGACGGATATCAGAGGTAGGTTCTTTACTCAAAGAGTGATTAGGGAGTGGAATGCCCTGCCTGCAGCTGTTGTAGATGCGCCAAGTTTGGTGGCGTTTAAGAGGTTAGTTGATAAGTATATGGATGAGAAGGGAATGGTTTTAGTTAGGAGGGGCATTGCTTTTTATTTTGGTCGGCACAACATCGAAGGCCGAAGGGCCTGTTCTGTGCTGTATTGTTCTATGGTTCTATGATTAGCACTGCTGTCTCACAGTGCCAAGGGACCCGGGGCAGCACGGTGATACAGTGATTAGCACTGCTGTCTCAGAGTGCCAGGGACCCAGGGCAGCACGGTGACACAGTGATTAGCACTGCTGTCTCACAGTGCCAGGGACCCGGGACAGCACGGTGACACAGTGAGGAAGTGCAGAGAGGATATACAAAGGCAGTTCAGGGAGTTGGGGGGTAGGCTGAAGAGCAGGGCCTCCACGGTGCGAACTCAGGGCTGCTTCCAGGGCCGGGTAATAGCCAGGAGAAATGAGATCCTACAGCTGAATGTGTGGCTGAAGGACTGGTGTAGGGCAGAGGGTTTCATATTTGTGGATAATTGGGAAGTCTTTGTGAAAGAAGGGCACCTGTACAGAAGGGACGGGGATCACTTAAATGGGAAGGGTGTGAATATCTTAGCTGGGAGGTTAGCTGGAGTGTTTCGGCAGGATTTAAACTAATATGGGGAGGGGAGGGCTGAGACCGATAGCTCGGTAGAGAGCGAGATGGGAGATAGAGTCAGCTTGGATGAGAAGAAATACACCAGGGAGAAGGAGGTTCCGAGTGGGCTCGGAGGTCTGGTGTGTGTCTGTTTCAATGTGAGGAGCGTAACAGGAAACACAGCTGAACTTAGGGCCTTAATATTTGCGAGGAACTTGGATGTGGTTGCGGTGACGGAGATGTGGTTAAAGGAAGGGGAGCAGTGGCAACTGAATATTCCTGGGTATAAGTATTTCAAGCGTGATAGAGGAGGGTCCAGAAGAGGTGGGGGAGTGGCGTTGTTAGTTAGGGAGAACATCACGGTGGTGCAAAGGGAGGACAATACAGAGGAGTTAGGAGTGGAGTCGCTGTGGGTGAAGTTGAGGAATAGAAAGGGGGTGATTACTATGATAGGGGTGCATTATAGGTGACCCAACAGCCTGTGGGTAGTTGAAGAAGGCATATGTAAAGACATTTTGGATAGGTGCAGAAAGAACAGAGTCATTATGGAGATGTTAGGAGTAAGTTTTTCATTCAGAGGGTGGTGAATGAATGGAATTGGCTGCCGTCGGAGGTTGTTGAGGCAAACTCGCTGGGGTATTTTAAAAGACTTCTGGATGAGTATATGGAAACGAATAGGATAGGGGGTTACAGATAGGTCTGTGGATTGGTAGATGTGATCGGCGCAACTCGTGGGCCAAATGGCCTGTTTGTGCTGTATTGTTCTATATTCTATGTTAGAGTGGGAGATTTTAATCTCCCTAGGGTGGATTGGAAGGTACCTAGAGCTGGGGGTTCGGACAGGCAGGAATTTGTAAAATGTGTACTGGAAGGATCGTTGGAGCAGTATGTGGCTAGCCCGACTAGAGAAGGGGCTATATTGGATTTAGTTCTGAGTAATGAGCCAGGGCAGGTGGTTGATGTTGTAGTAGGGGAACATGTAGCTAACAGTGACCACAATTCTGTCTACTTTAGGATACAGATGGAAAAGGATGCTTGTTGCCCTGGGGTTAAGGTGCTCAATTGGGGGAAGGCTAACTACGGTTGGATTAGGCAGGAGCTTATGGAAACTGATTGTGAATGGTTGTTCGAGGGTAAGTCCATGCTAGGCATGTGGGACTCTTTCTATAGAATACTGAAAATGTTGCAAGAGTAGGAGGGAGCTCAAACGGGGAGTTAGAAGGGCAAAAAGGGGGCATGAAATGATTTTGGCAGATAGGAATAAGGAAAATCCAAAGGCTTTTTACTCCTATGTTAGGAATAAAAGGGTGGTTAGAGGGAAAATCAGACCTCTTAGGGATAGAGGAGGGGAACTGTATATAGAGCCCAAGGGAATGGCGGAGATCCTGAATGAATACTTTGCGTCGGTATTCACGAAGGAGAGGGGCTTGTTGACAGCTCCTATCTCTGAGGGAGCTGTGGACCAGTTGAGGGAAATATCCATACCGAGGGAGAAAGTGTTAGAGCTTCTGGATAGCATTAAAGCTAATAAATCTCCGGGGCCTGATGGCATTTATCCCATACTGCTTAGGGAGGTGCGAGGTGAAATTGCTGGGCCTCTGACGCAAATCTTTGTCTCTTCTTTGGACACGGGTGAGGTCCCAGAGGACTGGAGAATAGCTAATGTTGTACCGTTGTTTAAAAAGGTTAGTAGGGATTACTCTGGAAATTATGGGCTTAGAGATAGGATGTATAGGCACTTAGAACATTGAGATCTGATTAGGGATACGCAGCATGGATTTGTTAAGGGGAGGTCGTGCCTTAAAAATCTGGTAAAATTTTTTGAGGAGGTGACGAAAACGGTGGACGAAGGGCGAGCCGTTGATGTCGTCTATATGGATTTCAGTAAGGTGTTTGACAAAGTCCGTCATGGGAGGTTAGTTGAGAAGATCAAGGCTAATGGGATACAAGGACAGGTAGCTAGATGGATAAGTAACTGGCTTAGTAATAGGAGACAGAGAGTAATAGTGGAAGGGTGTTTTTCTAGCTGGAGTCGGTCACTAGTGGTGTGCAGCAGGGCTCGGTACTGGGACCTCTTCTATTTGTAATATATATAAATGACTTGGAAGAGGGAGTAAGTGAAGATTAGCAAGTTTGCAGACAATACAAAGATGGCTGGACTTGCGGATAGTGAGGAGCATTGTCAGGTGATGCAGCAGGACATAGATAGGCTGGTAGCTTGGGCAGACAGATGGCAGATGGAATTCAATCCTGATAAATGCGAGGTGATGCATTTCGGGAGAAAGAATGTAGGGGGGAGGTATATGATAAAGGGTAGACCTATTAAGAGTATAGAAACGCAGAGGGACCTGGGGGTGCAGGTGAACAAGTCTCTGAAGGTGGCAGAGCAAGTGGAGAAGGTTGTGAAGAAAGCATATGGTATGCTAGCCTTTATAGGAAGGGGTATAGAGTACAAGAGCTGGCCTTTAATGTTGCAGTTGTATAAAACGTTGGTTAGACCTCATTTGGAATACTGCGTCCAGTTCTGGTCGCCTTACTACCGGAAGGACGTGGAGACTCTGGAGAGAGTGCAGAGGAGGTTTACCAGGATGCTGCCTGGTATGGAAGGTCTGAGTTACGAGGAGAGTTTAGGCAAATTGGGACTGTTTTCCTTAGCAAGACATAGACTTAAAGGAGTTCTAATAGAGGTGTACAAGATTATGAGGGGTATAGACAGAGTAAACAGGGTTAAGCTTTTTCCTAGGATGGACTCGAATAGCACGAGGGGTCAAGGCTTAGGGTGAGGGGGGTAAGGTATAATTTGGATGCTAGAGGGAGTTTTTTCACACAGAGGGTGGTGGGGGTATGGAATGTGCTGCCAAGTAAAGTGGTGGAGGCAGGTACTCTGGAGTTATTTAAGAAATACTTAGATGGGCACATGAACAGAATGGGAATGGAGGGGTATAGAAAACTGATTTAAAATAGGGATCATGAGCCTTGGGAGTCCCTGGGAAGTGTGTAAATAGATGATGATATTGATGTACTTGTTTTTATCCTACAGGTGCTTTGGTCCACCTTGTTGTCTAACGAGGGGCATACACGCGATGGGTCGTGTGAGGGCTGCTCTTGGATTTTTTCGAGAGTATCCTAGTGCTTCACGTCGTTAGTGTACGCTTGACCTGGACCATTTGATGGGCAACACGACAGCTCAGTGACTATCGCTGTGCTGTGCAGATACATGGATTTGGGCCTGTGTCTGTGGGAGTTTGCGCATTCTCCCCGTGCTTGCGTGGGTTTTCTCCGGGTGCTCCGGTTTCCTCCCACATCCCAAAGATGTGCTCTTAGGCTAATTGGCAAAACAAATTCTCCCTAAATTGTCTCAAATTTGGTTTTTAATCCATAGATCTATAAACATAGACAGGGATCATGGGTAGAGGTGGGAACATCGGGGTGGCGGTGTTTAACTATTTTAAATCAGTTTTCTATACCCTCCATTCCCATTCTGTTCATGTGCCCATCTAAGTATTTCTTAAATAACTCCAGAGTACCTGCCTCCACCACTTTACTTGGCAGCGCATTCCATACCCCCACCACCCTCAATGTGAAAAAACTCCCTCTAGCATCCAAATTATACCTTACCCCCCTCACCCTGAGCCCGTGACCCCTCGTGCTATTCGAGTCCATCCTAGGAAAAAGCTTAACCCTGTTTTCTCTATCTCTATCTTGTACACCTCTATTAGATCTCCCCTGAGTCTACATCTTTCTAAGGAAAACAGCCCCAATTTGCTGAACCTCTCCTCGTAAGGAGAGCTGTTTGCCTGCAGCTGTTGTAGATGCGCCAAGTTTGGTGGCGTTTAAGAGGTTAATTGATAAGTATATGGAAGAGAAGGGAATGGTTTAGTTTGGAGGGGCATTGCTTTTTATTTTGGTCGGCACAACATCGAAGGCCGAAGGGCCTGTTCTGTGCTGTAGTGTTCTATGTTCTATGTTCTATGTAACTCAGACCTTCCATACCAGGCAGCATCCTGGTAAACCTCCTCTGCACTCTCTCCAGAGTGTCCACGTCCTTCCGGTAGTAAGGCGACCAGAACTGGACACAGTATTCCAAATGAGGTCTAACCAACTTTTTATAGAACTGCAACATTAAAAGCCAGCTCTTGTACGCTATACCCCTTCCTATAAAGGCTAGCATACTATATGCTGTTACACAGTGGTTAACACTGCTGTCTCACAGCACCAGGGACCCGGGGCAGCACGGTGACACAGTGGTTAGCACTGCTGTCTCACAGCGCCAGGGACCCAGGGCAACACGGTGACACAGTGATTAGCACTGCTGTCTCATAGTGCCAGGGACCAGGGGCAGCACAGTGACACAGTGATTAGCACTGCTATCTCTCAGTGCCAGGGACCCGGGGCAGCACAGTGACACAGTGATTAGCACTGCTGTCTCACAGTACGAGGGACCCGGGGCAGCACGGTGACACAGTGATTAGCACTGCTGTCTCACAGTGCGAGGGACCCGGGACAGCATGGTGACACAGTGATTAGCACTGCTGTCTCACAGTGCCAGGGACTTTGTTCAATTCTGGGTTCAGGTTACTGTGTGGAGTTTGCACTCCATTCTTTCTGTTGTGCTCTGGTTTCCTTTCAGATACCAAAAATGTGTTGGTTAGGTGCATTGGCCATGCTAAATCACCCCTAAGTATTAGCAGATTCAGTATCTGGCTTTACGGGAAAGTGCCTTATTGGGATTTTGTCATCGCACACTCAATTGGCTTTCTGCACTGGTTTATAATATTTCAGTCTAGCACCCAACAGATTGCGAGAAATGAGTCAGAGTGTCATAGAGGAGGAATTTCTGGAGTGAACATTGGATGGTTTCTGGAGCAATACATTGAGGAACGAACAAGAGAACAGGCCATCTTGGACTGGGTGTTATGCAATGAGAGAGGATTAGTTAGCAATCTAATTGTGAAAGAACCCTTAGGGATTAGTGATGTGGTATGGTAGAATTCTTTGTCAAGATGGATAATGATATAGTTGATTCTGAGGCCAGAGTCCTGAATCTGAATGAAGGTAACTATGATAGTGTGAGGCATGAATTGGACATGGTGGACTGAGAAACATTACTGAAAGGAAAGACAATGGATAGGCAATGACAGGCATTTAAAGAATGAATTGATGAAGTCCAGAAGTTTTTTATTCCTGTTAGGCTCAAGAGTGGAAAAGGAATTGTGGCCAAACCATGGCTTACAGGGAAATTAGAAATAGTATTAGATTCAAGGAAGAAGCATACAAATTGGCAAGAAAAAACAATAGGCCTGAGGATTGGAAGCAGTTTTAGCAAAGGAGGACTGTAAAAATCAGTCTGTTTTAACCCTCATCTGGTGGACAAATAACTACAAGAGACATCTTATTAGTACAAACAATACTTACTTAAACCCTCACAATCAATAATCACTCGCCCAACCAACAATAAGTTGTCTTACAGGAAATACTAGAATTCAAGTTCAATATAAGACCTTGACTTAACTTTGTGTGACTGACAAGTACCCACGAGATATTGGCCTTTATCTGTGCGCTGGTCTCAGTAGTCGTCTGCGTATTCTGGTCCTCGTCTGGTGTGGCACTCTGGCTCTGATCTTCTTTCCTTCTCAGGTGTGGTGGCTGTCTGTCGTTGTAGCTTGTTTGTGGCACCGCACTAGTTACTGCCTGCCAATTTGAAAAGCACCCATTAATTCCTATTCTTTGTTTCCTCTCTGAGACAGAGAGAGAGATTCCTGGTTGTGGAGCTCCCTTTATACCCCGTTTGGTTTCACAGCCCTTTTTGGCCATTGCCAATCAATCGATCAGGACTTGATCACCCTGATCGATAAGAGTCCAATCAGGTGCTACCACACCGATCTCTGGGTATGTCTCCAGCGAGAGGTCTGACAACACCAGTTTTAAATCCAACTGATTTATTCGATAGTAAACTCGCAAGCTTTCGGCCTTTGTGCCTTCTTCAGGCGAATGAGGTGTTCTGGTCTCCAAAAGCACACATATCAGCACAGACAGTTTACAGATTACTGATTAGAATGAAAATCTTTACACCTAACCTGCTATTCAAGTCTTAAAGTGGCCAACAATGTGAGTGGAAGGAGCACTGAGCACAGGTTAGAGAGATGTGTATTGTCTCCAGACAGCACAGTAAGTGAGGATGAATGAACATCTCTCGACAATCACCAGGCAAAACTGTTCCCTTCCTGTGGGCGAGCACTTCAGCGGTCACAGGTGTTCGGCCTCCGACCTTCTTTAAGGGGGCCTTCACGAGACACGACAGCGCAGAGCCACTGAGCAGAGACTGATAGCCAAGTTCCGCACACATGAGGACAGTCTTAACAGAGATCTTGGCTTCATGTCACACTATCTGTAACCCCCATGACATGCCTGGGTTAGCAAAAAACCTCACTTACTGTGCTGTCTGGAGACAATACACATCTCTCTAACCTAGGCTCAGTGCTCCTTCCACTCACATTGTTAGCCACTTTAAGACTTGAATAGCAGGTTAGGTGTAAGGATTTGCATTCTAATCAATAATCTGTAAACTGTCTGTGCTGATATGTGTGCTATTGGAGACCAGAACACCCCATTCGCCTGACGAAGGCACAAAGGCCGAAAGCTAGCAAGTTTACTATCAAATAAATTGGTTGGATTTAAAATTGGTGTTGTCAGACCTCTTACTGTGTTTACCCCAGTCCAACGCCGGCATCTCTACATCATGTCTCCAGCGGCCATGGCTGTTGGTGTTGGGAACACATGGGTCACATATCTCTCTCCTAAATAAGGGTTCCTGGTGCCTTTATGTCTGGCACACAACCCAGTGTGACCAGAAAGTCTCTTTCATCCTAGAGATGGCCCATATCTTGTGTATTCACTCATCAGGATTGCAGCCTGTCTTTAAATTGCTGCCTGTCGGTTTAGTTTCTTGTCTAATTGTCCCAGAATGCTTTACAAAACACCATTTTAGATGGCCTCTTTGGCTACAGGAGGACTAAGGGATTGATGAAAAAGGGGACAGTATGAAAGTAAGCTAGCAGGCAACAGAAAAACTGAGTAAAAGTTTCTCTATGTAAAGAGAAAAAATTGACAAAAATGAATGTAGCTCCTAACAGTCAGAAACAGGAGAATTCATAACGAGGAATAAAGAAATGGCCGAGGAATTAAATTTATATTTTGCTTCAGTCTTCACCAAGGAAGACAAACGTGTTTTAGGTACTGTGCATATTGGGAACATCCCCCATGCATCTACCCTGTCTAAACCTGTTAGAATTTTATCAATCTCGATGAGATTTCCCCCCCCCACCATTAATTTGAACTCCAGTGAAAACAATCCCCCTGAATCTCTCCTATATGTCAATCCCGCCATCCCCAGCATCAGCCTGGTAAACTTTCGCTGCACTCCCTCGAGAGCAAGAACATCCTTCCTCAGAATAGGAGACCAAAATTCGATACAATACTCTCAGTCTGGCCTCACCAAGGCCCTGTTTAATTGCACAACACATCCCCAATCCTGTACTCGAAACCTCTCACGATGAATATTAACATACCATTTACCTTCTTTACCGCCTGCTGCACCTGCATTCTTACCTTCAGTGACTGGTGCACAAGGACACCCAGGTCTCTCTGCACACTCCCCTCTCCCAATTTACAGCCATTGAGGTAGTAAACTGCTGCCTTGTTTTTGCTTCCGAAGTGAATAACCTCACATTTATCCACATTATACTGCATCTGCCATTGATTTATCCACTCACCCAACCTGTCCAGATCATTCTGAAGAATCTCTGCATCCTTGTCATGGTTCATCTTTCCACCTAATGATATCTTCCGCAAACTTTGAGAGGTTGTATTTTGTTCCCTCATCCATGTCATTAATACATATTGTGAATAGCTGGGGTCACAGCACTGATCCCTGTGGCACTCCACTAGTTACTGCCTGCCAGTGTGAAAAGCACCCATTAATTCCTATTCTTTGTTTCCTCTCTGTGAACCAATTAAAGCACATGGGATTGCAGGTCATGTCTTGAGAAAGCTGGTTAGCAGATAGGAAGTAAAGAGTTAGCATAAATGTTTTTTTTCTGACTGGCAGGCAGTGACTAGTGGGATTGTGCAGGGATCTGTGGTAGGACCCCAACTGTTCACATTATATATTAATGATCTGCAAGAGGGAACTCCAAATTAGCAGATGATACGAGTTGAAATAGGGGGGAGCTATACGATAAATGGCAGAACCATCAGGAGTATTGACACACAGAGGGACCTGGGTATGCACTTCCACAGATCCTTAAAGGTGGCAGCACAGGTGGAGAAGGTGTTAAAGAAGGCAAATGCCTTTATTGGACAGGGCATGTGATGGTGCAGCTACATAAAACATTGGTTAGGCCACATCTGGAATACTGCATACAGTTCTGGTCACCACACTATCAGAAGGATGTGGAGGCTTTGGAAAGAGTGCAAAGAAGGTTTACCAGGATGCTGCCTGGTATGGAGGGTCTTAGCTATGAGGAGAGTTTGGGCAAACTGGGATTTTCTTCCTGGAAAGACGGAGAATGAGGGGAGACCTAATAGAGGTGTACAAAATTATGAGGGGTATAGATAGGATGAACAGTGGGAAGCTTTTTCCCAGGTCAGAGGTGACTATCATGACGGGCCACAGGTTCGAAGTGAGGAAGGGGCGAGGTATAACTCAGATATCAGAGGGACGTATTTTACACAGAGGGTGGTGGGGCCCTGGAATGCACTGCCAAGCAGAGTGGTGGAGGTGGACACGCTGGGATTGTTTAAGACTTATGAACAGACTGGGAATAGAGGGATACAAACAAATGATCTAGTTGGACTCATGAGTGGCACAGGCTTGGAGGGCCGAAGGACCTGTTTTCTGTGCTGTATTGTTCTTTGTTCTGAGCTGGAGCAGGATATAGAGATAGAACATAGAACATAGAACATTACAGCGCAGAAAACAGGTCCTTCGGCCTTCGATGTTGCTCCAACCAATTAGGAAAAAGCAATGACCCTCTAACCTAAACCATTCCCTTTTCGTCCATAAACTTATCTACTAACCTCTTAAACGCCACCAAACTTGGCGCATCTACAACTGCAGCAGGCAGGGCATTCCATACCCTTACCACCCTCTGGGTAAAGAACCTACCTCTGACATCCGTCCTATAACTAACACCCCTTAATTTAAAGCTGTGTCCCCTCGTGCTAGCTTTCTGCATCCAAGGAAAAAGGCTATCACTGTCCACCCTATCTAAACCTCTAATCATCTTATATAGAACATAGAACATAGAACAATACAGCACAGAACAGGCCCTTCGGCCCTCGATGTTGTGCCGACCAAAATAAAAAGCAATGCCCCTCCTAACTAAACCATTCCCTTCTCATCCATATACTTATCAACTAACCTCTTAAACGCCACCAAACTTGGCGCATCTACAACAGCTGCAGGCAGGGCATTCCACTCCCTAATCACTCTTTGAGTAAAGAACCTACCTCTGATATCCGTCCTATAACTCATACCCCTTAATTTAAAGTTGTGTCCCCTCGTGCTAGCTTTCTCCATCCTAGGAAAAAGGCTATCACTGTCCACCCTATCCAAACCTCTAATTATCTTATATGTTTCAATAAGATCCCCCCTTAGCCGCCTCATTTCTAACGAAAACAGCCTCAAATCCTTCAACCTCTCTTCATAGGACCTGCCCTCCATACCAGGCAACATCCTAGTAAACCTCCTCTGTACCCTCTCCAATGCCTCCACATCTTTCTTATAATGTGGCGACCAGAACTGCACACAATACTCAAGTGCGGCCGCACTAGAGTTTTGTACAGCTGCAACATGATGCTGCGGCTCCTAAATTCAATCCCCCTACCAATAAAAGCTAAGACTCCATAAGCCTTCTTAACAACTTTATCCACTTGACTGCCTACTTTCAGGGATCTATTGACACATACACCAAGATCCTTCTGTTCCTCAACACTATTAAGAGCCCTACCATTAGCCCTATACTCTACACATTTATTGTTCCTGCCAAAGTGCATTACCTCACACTTTTCCACATTAAACTCCATTTGCCACCTCTCGGCCCAGCTCTGCAACTTGTCCAAGTCACTCTGTAAACTAAAACACCCCTCTTCACTATCTACCACACCACCAACTTTAGTATCATCTGCAAATTTACTGATCCATCCCTCAATACCCTCATCCAGATCATTTATAAAAATTACAAACAGCAGGGGCCCCAAAACAGACCCCTGAGGCACACCACTCGTCACCGAACTCCACGATGAATATCTCCCATCAACCACCACCCTCTGTCTTCTATCTGCCAGCCAATTCCTAATCCAATTAGCTAAATCACCCTCTATTCCACACATCTGCATTTTCTGTAGAAGTCTTCCATGGGCCACCTTATCAAAAGCCTTACTAAAGTCCATATATACTACATCAACCGCCTTACCCCCATCCACCTCTCTGGTCACTTTCTCAAAAAACTCAATGAGGTTAGTAAGGCATGACCTACCCTTCACGAAACCATGCTGACTATCCCCAATCAATTCATTTCTCTCTAAATAACTATAAATCCTATCCCTAATAATTCTCTCCAATACCTTGCCCACCACAGAAGTAAGACTCACTGGCCTATAATTCCCAGGAAGGTCTCTCTTCCCCTTCTTAAACAATGGGACCACATTCGCCATCCTCCAGTCCTCCGGAACCACACCCGTAACCAACGAGGACCTGAAGATCAGAGCCAGAGGCTCTGCAATCTCCTCTCTTGCCTCCCAGAGAATCCTAGGGTAAATCCCGTCCGGCCCAGGGGACTTATCCAACTTCAAACCCTCGAGAATTTCTAACACATCCTCCCTATCTACTACAATACTCCCCAATTTGCAACCCTGTACCTCAGTGCTCTCCACAGCTACATTTCCAGCACTCTGCGTGAATACCGAAGAGAAATATTTATTCAGTGCCTCGCCAATCTCTTCAGGCTCCACGCACAACTTCCCACTGCTATCTATGACTGGCCCTAATCTTGCCCTAACCAATCTTCTATTCTTAACATATCGAAAGAAAGCTTTAGGATTCTCCTTAATCCTATCAGCCAACATCTTCTCGTGTCCCCTCTTAGCTCTCCTCAATTCACTTTTTACCTCCTTCCTAGCTAATCTATAGCTATCCATTGCACTACCTGAGCCTTCAAGCCTCATCCTGACATAAGCCTCCTTTTTCTTCTTAACCAGCAAATCAACTTATATGTTTCAATAAGGTATG
This sequence comes from Sphyrna mokarran, assembly GCA_024679065.1. Lineage (NCBI taxonomy): Eukaryota > Metazoa > Chordata > Chondrichthyes > Carcharhiniformes > Carcharhinidae > Sphyrna > Sphyrna mokarran. The sequence continues at coordinate 780,976 of JAGIQG010000001.1, forward strand.
CTTCACTGTGATCTGGACAGAGTGAGTGTGTGGACATCTGAATGCAGATGCAGTATAATGTGGATAAATATGAGGTTATCCACTTTGGTAGCAATATTGAGAAGATATTATCACTTGAATGGTTGTAAATTGAGAGAGGTGGATATTCAGTGAGACCATGAGATCCTCGTGCATCAGTCGCTGAAAGTTAGCGTATAAGTACAGCAGGCAATAAAGAAGGCAGATATTATGATGGCCTTCATAGTGAGAAGATTTGAGTAAAAGGATAAGAGATGTTCTATTGCAATTGTACAGGGTATTGGTGAGGTAACAGTTGGAGTATTGTGTGCAGTTTTGGTGTCCTTATCTTTGCTATAGAGGGAGGCAATGAAGGTTTACCAGGCTGATTCCTGGGATGGCAGCTCTGTTGTATGAGGAAACTGAGTTGGTTAGGATGATATTCACTGGAGTTTAGAAGTGTTAGAGGGGATCTCATTGAAACTTTAAAAATTCTAACAGGGTTAGAAAGAATGTTCCCATTGGGGAATCCAGAACTAAGGGTCATCGTTTCAGAACAAGGTGCAAACCTTTTAGAACTGAGGTGAGAAGAATATCTTCATGCAGATAATGGTGAATGTGTGGAATTCAGTACCCCTCTAACCCCTATAGCCAATGTACATAACCCGCACGTCATTGGACTGTGGAAGAAAGCCAGAGGAAACTGGCTTTCCTCTGGCTTTCCATCCTTTTTCCTAGGATGGAAAAAGCTAGCACGAGGGGACACAGCTTTAAATTAAGGGGTGATAGTTATAGGACGGATATCAGAGGCAGGTTCTTTACCCAAAGGGTGGTTCGGGAGTGGAATGCCCTGCCTGCAGCAGTTGTAGATGCGCCAAGTTTGGTGGCGTTTAAGAGGTTAGTTGATAAGTATATGGAAGAGAAGGGAATGGTTTAGTTTGGAGGGGCATTGCTTTTTATATTGGTCGGCGCAACATCGAAGGCCGAAGGGCCTGTTCTGTGCTGTAATGTTCTACGAAACCCACACAAACGCGGAGTGAATGTGCAAACTCCACGTAGACAGTGACCCAAGCCAGGAATTGAACTTGGGCCCTTGGCGCTATAAGGCAGCAGTGCTGACCACTATGCTACTGCATTAAGAACATAGAACATTACAGCGCAGAACAGGCCCTTTAGCCCTTGATGTTGCGCCGACCAATTAAGAAAAAGCAATGACCCTCTAACCTAAACCATTCCCTTTTCATCCATAAACCTATCCACTGATCACTTAAACGCCCCCAAATTTGGCGCATCTACAACTGCAGCAGGCAGGGCATTCCATACCCTTACCACCCTCTGGGTAAAGATCGCCTGTCTGTGTTTTAGCGGTGTGGTTGTGTTTTAGGCAGTCTGTCCGTGTTTTAGCAGTATGGCTGTGTTTTAGGCAGTGTGATTGTGTTTTTTTGGCAGTGTGTCTGTGATTTGTCCATGTGATTGTGTTTTTTTGGCAGTCTGTGTTTTAGCAGTCTGGTTGTGTTTTAGGCAATGTGTCTATGGTTTTGGCAGTGTGACTGTGTTTTTTTGGCAGTGTGTCTGTGATTTTGGCAGTGTGATTATGTTTTTTGGCAGTGTGATTATGCTTTTTGGCAGCATGTCTGTGTTTTTGGCAGTTTGTCTGTGTTTTTGGCAGTTTGTCTGTGTTTTGGCAGTGTGTCTGTGTTTTAGGCAGCGTGATTGTGTTTTTTTGGGCAGTGTGTGTTTTAGGCGGTGTGATTGTGTTTTTTTTGTCAGTGTGTCTGTGATTTAGGCAGCGTGTCTGTGTTTTAGACAGCGTGTCTGTGTTTTAGGCAGTGTGATTGTGTTTTTTTGGCAGTGTGTGTTTTAGGCACTGTGTTTGTGTTTTTTGGGCAGTGTGTCTGTGTTTTAGGCAGTGTGTCTGTGTTTTTTGGCAGTGTGTGCTTTAGGCAGTGTGATTGTGTTTTTTTGGCAGTGTGTGTTTAGGCAGTGTGTGTTTTTTTGGCAGTGTGTGTTTTAGGCAATGTGATTGTGTTTTTTTGGCAGTGTGTGTTTTAGGCAGTGTGATTGTTTTTTTTTGGCAGTGTGTGTTTTAGGCAGTGTGTGTTTAGGCAGTGTGATTGTGTTTTTTTTGGCAGTGTGTGTTGTAGGCAGTGTGTGTTTTAGGCAGTGTGATTGTTTTTTTGGCAGTGAGTGATTTAGGCAGTGTGTCTGTTTTTGGCAGTGTGTGTTTTAGGCAGTGTGATTGTGTTTTTTTTGGCAGTGTGTGTTTTAGGCAGTGTGTGTTTAGGCAGTGTGATTGTGTTTTTTGGCAGTGAGTGATTTAGGCAGTGTGTCTGTTTTTTTGGCAGTGTGTGTTTGAGGCAGTGTGATTGTGTTTTTTTGGCAGTGTGTGTTTGAGGCAGTGTGATTGTGTTTTTTTGGCAGGTGTTTTATGCAGTGGTGTTTTTTTGGCAGTGTGTGTTTTATGCAGTGTGTGTTTTTTTGGCAGTGTGTGTTTTAGGCAGTGTGATTGTGTTTTTCTTGGCAGTGTGTGTTTTTGGCAGTGTGTTTTTTTGGCAGTGTGTGTTTTAGGCAGTGTGATTGTGTTTTTTTTGGCAGTGTGTGTTTTAGGCAGTGTGTGTTGTTTTGGCAGTGTGTGTTTTAGGCAGTGTGATTGTATTTTTTTTGGCAGTGTGTGTTTTGGGCAGTGTGTGTTGTTTTGACAGTGTGTGTTTTAGGCAGTGTGATTGTGTTTTTTTGGCAGTGTGCGTTTTAAGCAGTGTGTATTTTTTTGGTAGTGTGTGTTTTAGGCAGTGTCTGTTTTTTTGGCAGTGTGTGTTTTAGGCAATGTGTATTTTAGGCAGTGTGATTGTGTTTTTTTGTCAGTGTGTGTTTTAGGCAGTGTGTGTTTTAGGCAGTGTGATTGTGTTTTTTTGGCAGTGTGTGTTTTAGGCAGTGTGTGTTTTTTTGGCAGTCTGATTGTTTTTTTGGCAGTGTATGTTTTCGGCAGTGTGTGTTTTTTTGGCAGTGCGTGTTTTAGGCAGTGTGATTGTTTTTTATCAGTGTGTCGTGTTTTTTTTTGTCAGTGTGTATTTTAGGCAGTGTGATTGTGTTTTTTTGGCAGTGTGTATTTTAGACAGTGTGTGATTTCGGCAGTGTGTATTTTTTTGGCAGTGTGTGTTTTAGGCACTGCGATTGTGTTTTTTTAGGCAGTGTGTGTTTTAGGCAGTGTGATTGTGTTTTTTTGGCAGTGAGTGTTTTAGGCAGTGTGTCTGTTTTTTTGGCAGTGTGTGTTTTAGGCAGTGTGATTGTGTTTTTCTGGCAGTGTGTGTTTTAGGCAGTGTGATTGTGTTTTTTTGTCAGTGTGTGTATTAGGCAGTGTGTGTTTTTTGGCAGTGTGTGTTTTAGGCAGTGTGTGTTTTTTGGCAGTGTGTGTTTTAAGTAGTGTGATTGTGTTTTTTTGGCAGTGTGTGTTTTAGGCAGTGTGATTGTGTTTTTTTGGCAGTGTGTGTATTAGGCAGTGTGTGTTTTTTTGGCAGTGTGTGTTTTAGGCAGTGTGTCTGTTTTTTTGGCAGTGTGTGTTTTAAGTAGTGTGATTGTGTTTTTTTGGCAGTGTGTGTTTTAGGCAGTGTGATTGTGTTTTTTTTGGCAGTGTATGTTTTAGCCAGTTTGTCTGTGTTTTTTTTGGCAGTGTGTATTTTAGGCAGTGAGATTGTGTTTTTTTGGCAGTGTGTGTTTTAGGCAGTGTGTGATTTGGGCAGTGTGTGTTTATTTGGCAGTGTGTGTTTTAGGCAGTGTGATTGTGTTTTTCTTGGCAGTGTGTGTTTTTGGCAGTGTGTTTTTTTGGCAGTGTGTGTTTTAGGCAGTGTGATTGTGTTTTTTTTGGCAGTGTATGTTTTAGCCAGTTTGTCTGTGTTTTTTTTGGCAGTGTGTATTTTAGGCAGTGAGATTGTGTTTTTTTGGCAGTGTGTGTTTTAGGCAGTGTGTGATTTGGGCAGTGTGTGTTTATTTGGCAGTGTGTGTTTTAGGCAGTGTGATTGTGTTTTTCTTGGCAGTGTGTGTTTTTGGCAGTGTGTTTTTTTGGCAGTGTGTGTTTTAGGCAGTGTGATTGTGTTTTTTTTGGCAGTGTGTGTTTTAGGCAGTGTGATTGTGTTTTTTTGGCAGTATGTTTTTTAGGCAGTGTATGCTTTTTTGGCAGTGTGTTCTTTTTGGCAGTGTGATTGTGTTTTTTTGGCAGTGCGTGTTTTCGGCAGTGTGTGTTTTTTTGGCAGTGCGTGTTTTAGGCAGTGTGATTGTGTTTTTTGGCAGTGTGTGTTTTGGGCAGTGTGTCTGTGTTTTTTTTGGCAGTGTGTATTTTAGGCAGTGTGATTGTGTTTTTTTGGCAGTGCGTGTTTTCGGCAGTGTGTCTGTTTTTTTTTGTCAGTGTGTGTTTTAGGCAGTGTGTCTGTTTTTTTTTGGCAGTGTGTATTTTAGGCAGTGTGATTGTGTTTTTTTGTCAGTGTGTGTTTTAGGCAGTGTGATTGTGGTTTTTTGTCAGTGTGTGTTTTGAGCAGTGTGATTGTGTTTTTTTGTCAGTGTGTGTTTTTGGCAGTGTGTCTGTGTTTTTTTGGCAGTGTGTGTTTTTGGCAGTGTGTCTGTGTTTTTTTGTCAGTGTGTGTTTTAGGCAGTGTGTCTGTTTTTTTTGTCAGTGTGTGTTTTAGGCAGTGTGTCTGTTTTTTTGTCAGTGTGTGTTTTAGGCAGTGTGTCTGTGTTTTTTTGTCAGTGTGTGTTTTAGGCAGTGTGTCTGTTTTTTTTTGTCAGTGTGTGTTTTAGGCAGTGTGCCTGTGTTTTTTTGGCAGTGTGTGTTTTAGGCAGTGTGTCTGTTTTTTTGGCAGTGTGTGTTTTAGGCAGTGTGTGATTTAGGCAGTGTGTGTTTTTTTGGCAGTGTGTGTTTTAGGCAGTGTGATTGTGTTTTTTTTGGCAGTGTGTGTTTTAGGCAGTGTGATGTGTTTTATTTGGCAGTGTGTGTTTTAGGCAGTGTGATTGTGTTTTTTGTCAGTGTGTGTTTTAGGCAGTGTGTGTTTTTTTGGCAGTGTGTGTTTTAGGCAGTTTGATTGTGTGTTTTTGGCAGTGTGTGTTTTAGGCGGTGTGATTGTGTTTTTTTGGCAGTGTGTGTTTTAGGCGGAGTGATTGTGTTTTTTTGGCAGTGTGTGTTTTCGGCAGTGTGTTTTTTTTGGCAGTGTGATTGTGTTTTTTTGGCAGTGTGTGTTTTAGGCGGAGTGATTGTGTTTTTTTGGCAGTGTGGGTTTTAGGCAGTGTGTGTTTTAGGCGGTGTGATTGTGTTTTTTTGGCAGTGTGTGTTTTAGGCAGTGTGTGTTTTTTTTGGCAGTGTGGGTTTTAGGCAGTGTGGTTTTTTTGGCAGTGTGATTGTGTTTTTTTGGCAGTGTGTGTTTTTTGGCAGGTGTGTTTTTTTGGCAGTGTGTGTTTTTGGCAGTGTGTGTTTTGGCAGTGTGGTTTTTTTGTCAGTGGTGTTTTTTTGGCAGTGTGTGTTTTAGGCAGTGTGATTGTGTTTTATTTGGCAGTGTGTGTTTTAGGCAGTGTGATTGTGTTTTTTTGGCAGTGTGTGTTTTAGGCAGTGTGATTGTGTCTTTTTGGCAATGTGTGTTTTAGGCAGTGTGTGTTTTAGGCAGTATGATTGTGTTTTTTTGGCATTGTGTGTTTTAGGCAGTGTGATTGTGTGTTTTTGGCAATGTGTGTTTTAGGCAGTGTGTGATTTAGGCAGTGTGTGTTTTAGGCAGTATGATTGTGTTTTTTTGGCAGTGTGTGTTTTCGGCAGTGTGATTGTGTGTTTTTGGCAGTGTGTGTTTTTTTGGCAGTGTGTGTTTTAGGCAGTGTGGTTGTGTTTTTCTGGCAGTGTGTGTTTTATGCAGTGTGATTTTGATTTTTTTGGCAGTGTGTGTTTTCGGCAGTGTGATTGTGTGTTTTTGGCAGTGTGTGTTTTTTTGGCAGTGTTTGTTTTAGGCAGTGTGTGTTTTTTTGGCAGTGTGTGTTTTTTTGGCAGTGTCTCTCTGGGTTTTGTTGAGTGAACAATCTGCTCCTCCTTCATTCCTAGATCCTGTTCTCTGTGGAGATGTTTCGGCAACTTCTCATTCTCCTCCTGTCCCAGAATCTCCTTCTCTCGGGATCCGTGGATCTCAATGTCCAGCCTCAGCCTGGAGCTGGGAGCAGGATCGGGATCCAGCCGCTCCGCCTGGAATCCGGACCGGGACTGAGTCCGGTACCGGGACTCGATGTGGATGGGAGCCGGAGCCCGGAGCCGGGACAGAGGAAGCGGATTCCGCATCGCGGAGCAGAGAAAGGTAAAAACCTGATCGATCCTGGGATAGGGAATTAAGTCTGGAATAGGGAAGAGAATTTGTTTAAGGAATTGTTTCGGGAAAGGACTGTTCCTGGGTTAAGGAATATTCCTGGGTTATGGAGTTGGTTCTGAGATAAGGTTTCTCCCTGGAATAAGGAATTGACTCTGGGATGAAGAACTGACCCTAGAATATGGCATGTTCTGGGGATAAGGAATTGACTCTGGGGTAAGGAGTTTCCTGGGATAACAGGAGCAAGGAAAATTACAGCACAGGAACAGGCCCTTCAGCCCCTCGAAACCTGAACTGACCACGCTGCCCCAACTGAATTAATTCCCTTCCGGGGACAGTATCCCTCTGTTCCCATCCTATTCATGGATTTGTCAAGATGTCCCTTAAAACTCACTACCATATCTGCTTCCACTACCTCCCCCGGCAGTGAGTTCCAGACACTCACCACCCTCTGTGTAAAAAAGCAGCCTCGTACTACTCCTTTAAACCTTACCCCTCACACCTTAAACCTGTGCCCCCCAGTAATTGACTCTTCCACCCTGGTAAAAAGCTTCTGACTATCGACTCTGTCCATGCTTCTCGTAATTTTGTAGACTTCTATCAGGTTGCCCCTCAATCCCCGTCATTCCAATGAGAACAAACCAACTTTCTCCAACTTCTCCTTCGTCACTTCCACAAAAAACTCTATCGAGTTAGCGAGACACAACTTCCCCTTCACAAAACCATGTTGCCTTCACTAATACATCCACTTATTCCCAAGTGGGAATAAATCTTATTTTGAAGAACCCTCTCCAATAATTTCCCTACCACTGATGTAAGGCTCACTGGCCTGTAATTTTCTGGATTATTCTTGCTACCCTTCTTAAACAAAGGAACAATATTGGCTATTCTCCAATCCTCTGGGATCTTTCCTGAGGATACAAAGATTTCTCTGAAGGTCCCAGCAATTTCCTCCCTTGCCTCTCTCAGTATTCTGGGGTACATCCCATCAGGCCCTCAAGAACCCCAATCCCTCATCCTTTTTGACCTCAACGTGACTCAAACTATCTACACATCCTTTCCCAGACTCATCATCCACCTCCTTCTCTTTAGTGAATACTGACACAAAATACTCATTTAATACCTCACCCATTTCCTTTGGCTCCATGCATAGATTCCCTCCATTGTCCTTGAATAGGCCAACCCTCTCCCTGACACCCTCTCCCTGGCTACCTTATGCATAAGGAATTGACTGGAATGATGAATGATCCTAGGTTATGGAATTGACTCTGGGATATAGAATGTTGCTGGGATAAAGAATTAATGCTGGGACAAGGAATATTCCAGGGATATGGAATTGACTTTGATATAACCAATTTTCCTGGGATAAGGAATTAACTGAGTGAGGAATTTTCCATGAATAAGCAATTGACTCTGGGATAAGGAATATTCCAGAGGTACAGAATTGACTCTGATATAAGGAATCTCCCTGGAATATGGAACGTTCTGGGGATAAGGAATTCACTCAGGGGTAAGGAGTGTTCTTGGGATAACAAGAGCAAAGAAAATTCCAGCACAGGAACATAGAACAATACAGCACAAACAGGCCCTTTGGCCCACGAGTTGCGCCGATCACATCTACCAATCCACAGACCTATCTATAACCCCCTATCCTATTCTTTTCCATATACTCATCCAGAAGTCTCTTAAAAGACCCCAGTGAGTTTGCCTCAACAACCTCCGACGGCAGTCGGTTCCATTCACTCACCACCCTCTGGGTGAAAAACCTACCCCTGACATCTCCTTTGTATTTGCTTCCCTGCACCTTAAATCTGTGTCCTCTCGTAGTGACCATTTCAGCTCAGGGAAATAGTCTCTGAGAGTCCACCCTATCTATTCCTCTCAACATTTTATAAACCTCTATCAGGTCGCCTCTCAACCTACGTCTTTCCAGTGAGAAGAGTCCCAGCTCCCTCAACCTATCTTCATAAGGCCTGCCTCCTAATCCAGGCAGCATCCTTGTAAATCTCCTCTGAACTCTCTCAATAGCCTCTACATCCTTCCTATAATGAGGCGACCAGAACTGCGCACAATACTCCAACTGGGGTCTGACAAGAGTCTTATAGAGCTGCATCATTACCTCCTGACTCCTAAACTCTATTCCTCCATTAATGAAGGTCAGTACACCGTACGCCTTCTTGACCACTTCCTCCACCTGCAAGGCCGATTTAAGAGTCCTATGGACCCGGACCCCGAGATCCTTCTGCTCTACAACACAGCTAAGACTCCTACCCCTTATATTGTACTCCTTCATCCCATTATTCCTGCCAAAATGGACCACTACACATTTATCTGCGTTGAAGTCCATCTGCCACTTCTCCGCCCAGTCTTGCATCCTGTCTATGTCCCGCTGCAACTTTTGGCATCCCTCCAGACCATCCACAACACCACCGACCTTTGTATCGTCGGCGAACTTGCCAACCCATCCCTCCACTTCCTCATCCAGGTCATTTATGAAAATGACAAACAGCAGGGGACCCAGAACAGATCCCTGGGGCACTCCACTGGTTACCGACCTCCATGCAGAACAAGACCCATCCACAACCACTCTCTGCCTTCTGCCGGCAAGCCAGTTCTGGATCCATGAGGCCAAAGCCCCTTGGATCCCATGCCCTCTCACCTTCTCCAGAAGCCTTGCATGTGGGACCTTATCAAACGCCCTACTAAAGTCCATGTACACTACGTCCACCGCCCTTCCTTCGTCAATGTGTTCAGTCAACTAGGCTCGTAACGCATGACCTGCCCTTGACAAAACCATGCTGACCATTTCTAATCAGTCCAAACTTCTCAAATGTTCATAAATCTTATCCCTCAGAAGCCTCTCCATCAGCTTACCAACCACTGAAGTCAAACTCACCGGTCGGTAATTTCCTGGACTATCCCTGTTCCCTTTCTTAAAGATAGGAACCACATCCGCAATCCTCCAATCCTCCGGAACCTCTCCCGTTTCCATGGATGACGCAAAGATCATCGCCAGGGGCTCTGCAACCACTTCCCTCACCTCCCACAATAACCTGGGGTACATCCCATCCGGTCCCGGCGACTTGTCTATCTTGATAGAATTTAACAGGTCTAACACATCCTCTTTCCTAACATCCACATACTCAATCTTTTCCGTATGCCTCAAACCTGCAGTGCAATCTCCCAGTTCACTTTCCACCGTGAATACCGAGGCAAAGTACTCGTTAAGCACCTCTGCCATTTCTTCCGGATTCACACAGACTTTTCCCCCTTCACCTTTTATAGGCCCTATCCCTTCTCTTCTCATCCTTTTACTTTTCACATATTTGTAGAAGGCCTTGGGATTCTCCTTAATCTTCCCTGCCAAGGCCTTCTCATGACCCCTTCTGGCTCTCCTAATTTCCTTTTTAAGCTCCCTTCTACACACCTTATACTCCTCTAGATCCCTAACGTCCCCTAGCTCTTTGAACCTTTTATATACCATTTTTTTCTTCCTAACTAGGTTCACCACTACCTTCGTGCACCATGGTTCCCGTGTCCTACCAGAACCTCCTTGACTTCTCGGAACATTGTCTTGCAGAGCCCCAGACAAACATTCCTTGAAAATCCGCCAATTTCCTTCTGTACTCTTCCCGAAGAACACCTCCTTCCAGTTTATGCGTCCAATTACCTGCCGAATGTTTTCATATTTCCCCTTATTCCAGACATACACCTTCCTAGCCTGCCTGATCCTATCTCTTTCCATCGCTATCGTGAAAGAGATAGAATTATGATCCCCATTCCCAAGATGCTCACCTACCGTGAGATCCGACACCTGCCCTGGCTCATTAGCAAGCACCAGGTCAAGTACAGCCTCTCCTCTCATAGGCTTTTCCACGTACTGTGTCAGGAAACCTTCCTGAACACACCTAAGAAACTCCTCCCCATCCAAACCCCTTGGGATATTCCAGACGATGTTTGGGAAATTGAAATCTCCCATCACGACAACCGTGTTATTTCTACATCTGTCTAGGATCTGTTTCCCTATCTGCACCTCAAGTTCCCTGTCGCTATTGGGCGGCCTATAGAATACACCCAGCAACGTTATCGACCCTTTGCTGTTCCTAACTTCCACCCACAGGGACTCCGTAGACATTCCCTCCCCGTCTTCCACCTTCTCTACAGCCATGACACTGTCCCTGATCAACAGTGCCAAACCACCACCTCTTTTGCCCCCAACCCTGTCCCTCCTGAAGTATCTGAATCCCGGCACCTGAAGTACCCAGTCCTGTCCCTTCAGGCCATTCAGCTCCTCCAAGCCTGCACTGACCATGCTGCCTGACTGAACTACCAGCCCCTACCCTTCCCGGGACCATATCCCTCTATTCCCATCCTATTCATTTACTTGTCAAGACGCCCATTAAAACTTACCATTGTATCTGCTTCCACTACTTCCCCCGGCGAGTTCCAGGCAACCTCCACCACTTTGTGTGTAAAAAATCTGCAGGAAGAAGTCTCACAATACAAGACAGAAGAACTTAGTGCCTTAATGCTTACACAGAATTTGGATATTGTTGCTGTGACCGAGAATTGGTTAGAAGAAGGTCAACATGGTCAGATTAGGCAGGAACTGATGGAAACTGATTGGGAACGGTTGTTGGAGGGGAAGTCCACGCGAGGCATGTGGGACTCTTTCAAAGGAATACTGAAAATGTTGGAAGATAAATATGTGCCGGCCAAGAGGAAAGATGGGAAAGGTAGGATTAGAGAGCCATGTATTACTAGGGATATTGAGGACTTTGTTAGGAAGAAAAGAGAGGTGTATGATAGGTCAAAGCAACTGGGAACGGAGACAACGTTGGAGGAATATAGAGAGAGTAGGAGGGAGCTCAAACAGAGAGTTAGAAGGACAAAAAGGGGGCATGAAATGATTTTGGCTGATAGGATTAAGGAAAATCCAAAGGCTTTTTACTCCTATGTTAGGAATAAAAGGGTGGTTAGAGGAAAAATTGGACCTCTTAGGGATAGAGGAGGGGAACTGTACTTAGAGCCCGAGGGAATGGCGGAGATCCTGAATGAATACTTTGCATCGGTATTCACGAAGGAGAGGGGCTTGTTAACAGCTCCTGTCTCTGAGGGAGCTGTGGACCAGTTGAGGGAAATATCCATACCGAGGGAGGAAGTGTTAGAGCTTCTAGGTAGCATTAAAACTGATAAATCTCCTGGGCCTGATGGCATTTATCCCAGACTGCTTAGGGAGGTGCGAGGTGAAATTGCTGGGCCTCTGACGCAAATCTTTGTCTCTTCCTTGGACACAGGTGAGGTCCCAGAGGACTGGAGAATAGCTAATGTTGTACCGTTGTTTAAAAAGGGTAGTAGGGATAACCCTGGAAATTATAGGCTGGTGAATTTGACGTCAGTGGTAGGGAAGCTGTTGGAGGGGATTCTTAGAGATAGGATGTATAGGCACTTAGAATGTTGAGATCTGATTAGGGATATGCAGCATGGATTTGTTAAGGGGAGGTCGTGCCTTACAGATCTGGCAGAATTTTTTGAGGAGGTGACGAAAACAGTGGACGGAGGGCGAGCCGTTCATGTTGTCTATATGGATTTTCGTAAGGCGTTTGACAAAGTCCCTCATGGGAGGTTAGTTGAGAAGGTCAAGGCTAATAGGATACAAGGACAGGTAGCTAGATGGATAAGTAACTGGCTTGGTAATAGGAGACAGAGAGTAATAGTGGAAGGGTGTTTCTCGAGCTGGAGGTCGGTCACTAGTGGTGTGCCGCAGGGCTCAGTACTGGGACCTCTTCTATTTGTAATATATATAAATGACTTGGAAGAGGGAGTAAGTGGAGTGATCAGCAAGTTTGCAGACGATACAAAGATGGCTGGACTTGTGGATAGTGAGGAGCATTGTCAGGCGATGCAGCAGGACATAGATAGGCTGGTAGCTTGGGAGACAGATGGCAGATGGAATTCAATCCTGATAAATGTGAGGTGATGCATTTCGGGAGAAAGAATGTAGGGGGGAGGTATATGATAAAGGGTAGACCTATTAAGAGTATAGAAACGCAGAGGGACCTGGGGGTGCAGGTGAACAAGTCTCTGAAGGTGGCAGAGCAAGTGGAGAAGGTTGTGAAGAAAGCATATGAACATAGAACATTACAGCACAGAACAGGCCCTTCGGCAATCGATGCTGCGCTGACCAATTAAGAAAAAGCAATGACCCTCTAACCTAAACCATTCCCTTTTCATCCATATACCTATCCATGGACCTCTTAAATGCCCCCAAATGTGGCACATCTACAACTGCAGCAGGCAGGGCATTCCATACCCATACCACCCTCTGGGTAAAGGACCTACCTCTGACATCCGTCCTATAACTACCACCCCTTAATTTAAAGTTATGTCCCCTCGTGCTCGCTTTCTCCATCCTAGGAAAAAGGCTATCACTGTCCACCTTATCTAACCTCTAATCATCTTATATGTTTCAATAAGGTCTCCTCTTAGTCGCCTTCTTTCCAACGAAAACAACCTCAAATCCCTCAGCCTCTCTTCATAAGACCTGCCCTCCATACCAGGCAACATCCTGGTAAACCTCCTCTGTATCCTCTCCAATGCCTCCACATCTTTCTTATAATGCGGGGACCAGAACTGTACACAATACTCCAAGTAAATGTAGTTGTGGATACAGGGTTGCAAACTGGAAAGTATTGAAGCAGATAAGGAGGATGTGCTAGATATTCTTGAGGATTTGAAGTTAGATAAGTCCCCTGGGCCGGATGGAATTTACCCTAGGATTTTCTGGGAGGCGAGAGAGGAGAGGAGATGGCTCTGATCTTCAGGTCGTCGTTGGTTACGGGTATAGTGCTGGAAGACTGGAGGATAGCGAATGTGGTCCCGTTGTTCAGGAAGGGGAATAGAGACTTTCCGGGGAATTATAGGCCGGTGAGTCTTACTTCTGTTGTGGGCAACGTATTGGAAAGAATTATTAGGGATAGGATTTATAGTTATTTAGAGAGAAATGAATTGACTGGGGATAGTCAACATGGTTTTGTGAAGGGTAGGTCGTGCCTTACTAACCTTATTGAGTTTTTTGAAAAAGTGACCAAAGAAGTGGATGCAGGTAAGGCAGTTGATGTGGTATATATGGACTTTAGTAAGGCGTTCGATAAGGTGCCGCATGGAAGGCTTCTGCAGAAAATGCAGATGTATGGGATTTGAGGGTGATTTAGCTAATTGGATTAGGAATTGGCTAGCAGATAGAAGACAGAGGGTGGTGGTTGATGATAGTTATTCATCGTGGAGTTCGATTATAAGTGGTATACCTCAGGGATCTGTTTTGGGGCCCCTGCTGTTTGAAATTTTTATATATGATCTGGATGAGAGTATTGAAGGATGGATTAGTAAATTTGCGGATGACACCAAAGTCAGAGGAGTGGTAGACAATGAAGAGGGGTGTTATAGTTTGCAGAGAGACTTGGACGAGTTGCAGAGCTGGGCCGAGAGGTGGCAAATGGAGTTTAACGTGGAAAAGTGTGAGGTAATTCACTTTGGCAGTGATGTGGCAGAAATCTGGCAGAAATGTGTAGAGTATAGGGCTAATGGTAGGATTCTTAATAGTGTTGAAGAACAGAGGGATCTTGGTGCATAGATCCCTGAAAGTTGGCAATCAAGTCGATAAGGTTGTTAAGAAGGCATATGGAGTCTTAGCTTTTATTGGTAGGGGGATTGAATTTCGGAGCCGCAACGTCATGTTGCAACTGTACAAAACTCTAGTGCGGCCGCACTTGGAGTATTGTGTACAGTTCTGGTCCCCACATTATAAGAAAGATGTGGAGGCATTGGAGAGGGTACAGAGGAGGTTTACCAGGATGTTGCCTGGTATGGAGGGCAGGTCTTATGAAGAGAGGCTGAGGGATTTAAGGTTGTTTTCATTAGAAAGAAGGCGGCTAAGAGGAGACCTTATGGAAACATACAAGATGATTAGAGGTTTAGATAGGGTGGACAGTAATAGCCTTTTTCCTAGGATGGAGAAAGCTAGCACGAGGGGACAGAGCTTTAAATTAAGGGGTGATAGTTATAGGACGGATATCAGAGGTAGGTTCTTTACCCAGAGGGTGGAATGCCCTGCCTGCTGTAGTTGTAGATGCGCCAAGTTTGAGGGCGTTTAAGAGGTTAGTAGATAAGTTTATGGATGAAAAGGGAATGGTTTAGGTTAGAGGGTCACTGCTTTTTCTTAATTGGTCGGCGCAACATCGAGGGCCGAAGGGCCTGTTCTGCGCTGTAATGTTCTATATTCTATGTTTGTGAGACTTTAAGAAAGTTATTTTTTAATCATGATTTCTGCAGTTTCTTCATGTCAGAGGGAATACAGGCTGATTCCTGGGATGACAGGTCTGTCAGCGGGAATACAGGCTGATTCCTGGGATGGTCTGTCACATATGAGACTAAGTCAGTTGGATTACATTCAATGCTGTTTAGAAAAGTGAGAGGGGATCTCATACCTGGTCGGTATAGATATGATCAGCGCAACTTGTGGGCTGAAGCGTCTGTTTGTGCTGCAGTGTTCTATTTTTTATGTTCATAGAAAGATATAAAATTCTAACAGGGTTCAACAGGGTTGATTCAGAAAGAATATTCTCAATGCTGGCCTCACTGTATAACATAGAACATAGAACATTACAGCGCAGAACAGGCCCTTCGGCCTTCGATGTTGCGCCGACCAATTAGGAAAAAGCAATGACCCTCGAACCTAAACCATTCCCTTTTCGTCCATAAACTTATCTACTACTGTAGGAAGGACATGGAAGCTATTGAGAGGGTGCAGAGATTTACAAGGATGTTGCCTGGATTGGGAGGCAGGCCTTATGAAGATAGGTTGAGAGAGCTAAGTCTCTTCTCCCTGGAGAGACAAAGGTTGAGAGGTGACTTGATAGACATTTATAAGATGTTGAGAGGAATAGATAGGATGGATTCTCGCCTGAAATGGTCGCTACAAGAGGACTACTAAGAGTAGTCTAAGAGAGGACTACTAAGGTGCTGGGGGGCAAGTACAGAGGAGATGTTAGGGGTAACTTTTAGAGGTGTGGAATGCACTGCCTGCTGTGATAGTGGAGTTGGATACTTTAGGAACTTTGAAACGGCTATTGGCTAGGCACATGGAGCACACCAGAATGATAGGGAATGGGATAGCTTGATCTTGGGATTGAACATAGCTCAGCACAACACTGAGGACTGAAGCGTCTGCACTTGCTGTACTGTTCTATGTTATATATTCTAAACTTTTTAGAAAAACTTTATTTATTAGTCGCAAGTAAGACTTACACTAACAGTGCAATGATGTTACTGTGAAATTCCCCTAGTTGCCACACTGCGACTGGGGTCAATGCAACACCTGCACTGCACACAGTACCTCAAGCTGGAAATTGAACTGGGTCCCTAGCACTGTGAGACAGCAGTGCTAATCACTGTGTCACCGTGCTGCCCTAGGGCCCTGGCCCTGTGAGACAGCAGTGCTAATCACTGTGTCACCGTGCTGTCCCGGGTCCCTGGCACTGTGAGACAGCAGTGCTAATCACTGTGTCACTGTGCTGCCCCGGGTCCCTGGCACTGTGAGACAGCAGTGCTAATCACTTGTCACTGTGCTGCCCCAGGTCCCTGGCACTGTGAAACAGCAGTGCTAATCACCTGTCACTGTGCTGCCCCAGGTCCCTGGCACTGTGAAACAGCAGTGCTAATCACTGTGTCACTGTGCTGCACCGGGTCCCTGGCACTGTGAGACAGCAGTGCTAATCACTATGTCACCGTGCTACCCCAGGTCACTGGCGCTGTGAGACAGCAGTGCTAATCACTGTGTCACCGTGCTGCCCCGGGTCCCTGGCACTGTGAGACAGCAGTGCTAATCACTGTGTCACCGTGCTGCCCCGGGTCCCTGGCACTGTGAGACAGCAGTGCTAACCACTGTGTCACCGCGCTGCCCCGGGTCCCTGGCACTGTGAGACAGCAGTTCTAATCAGTGTGTCACCATTCTGACCCGGGTCCCTGGCACTGTGAGACAGCAATGCTAATCAGTGTGTCACCGTGCTGCCCCGGGTCCCTGGCACTGTGAAACAGCAGTGCTAATCACTGTGTCAACGTGCTGCCCCGGGTCCCTGGCACTGTGAGACAGCAGTGCTAATCACTGTGTCACCGTGCTGCCCCGGGTCCCTGGCACTGTGAGACAGCGGTGCTAATCACAATGTCACCGTGCTGTCCTGGGTCCCTGGCACTGTGAGACAGCAGTGCTAATCACTGTGTCACCATGCTGCCCCGGGTCCCTGGCGCTGTGAGACAGCAGTGCTAATCACTGTGTCACCATGCTGCCCGGTCCCTGGCACTGTGAGACAGCAGTGCTAATCACTGTGTCACCGTGCTGCCCCAGGTCCCTGGCACTGTGAGACAGCAGTGCTAATCACTGTGTCACCATGCTGCCCCGGGTCCCTGGCACTGTGAGACAGCAGTGCTAATCACTGTGTCACCGTGCTGCCCCGGGTCCCTGGCACTGTGAGACAGCAGTGTTAATCACTGTGTCACCGTGCTGCCCCGGGTCCCTGGCACTGTGAGACAGCAGTGCTAATCACTGTGTCACCGTGCTGCCCCGGGTCCCTGGCACTGTGAGACAGCAGTGTTAATCACTGTGTCACCGTGCTGCCCCGGGTCCCTGGCACTGTGAGACAGCAGTGTGAATCACTGTGTCACCATGCTGCCCCGGGTCCCTGGCACTGTGAGACAGCAGTGCTAATCACTGTGTCACCGTGCTGCCCCGGGTCCCTGGCACTGTGAGACAGCAGTGCTAATCACTGTGTCACCGTGCTGCCCCGGGTCCCTGGCACTGTGAGACAGCAGTGCTAATCACTGTGTCACCGTGCTGCCCCGGGTCCCTGGCACTGTGAGACAGCAGTGGCTAATCACTGTGTCACTGTGCTGCCCGGGTCCCTGGCACGTGAGACAGGAGTGCTAATCACTTGTCACTGTGCTGCCCCAGGTCCCTGGCACTGTGAAACAGCAGTGCTAATCCTAATGTCACCGTGCGAACCCCAGGTCCCTGGCACTGTGAAACAGCAGTGCTAATCACTATGTCACCGTGCTACCCCGATCCTGGCGCTGTGAGACAGCAGTGCTAATCACTGTGTCACTGTGCTGCCCCGGGTCCCTGGCGCTGTGAGACAGTAGTGCTAATCACTGTGTCACCGTGCTGCCCCGGGTCCCTGGCGCTGTGAGACAGCAGTGCTAATCACTGTGTCACCGTGGTGCCCTGGGTCCCTGGCGCTGTGAGACAGTAGTGCTAATCACTGTGTCACCGTGCTGTCCCGGGTCCCTGGCACTGTGAGACAGCAGTGCTAACCACTGTGTCACCGTGCTGCCCCGGGTCCCTGGCACTGTGAGACAGCAGTTCTAATCACTGTGTCACCATTCTGACCCGGGTCCCTGGCACTGTGAGACAGCAATGCTAATCAGTGTGTCACCGTGCTGCCCCGGGTCCCTGGCACTGTGAGACAGCAGTGCTAATCACTGTGTCACCGTGCTGCCCCGGGTCCCTGGCACTGTGAGACAGCAGTGCTAATCACTGTGTCACCGTGCTGCCCCGGGTCCCTGGCACTGTGAGACAGCAGTGCTAATCACTGTGTCACCGTGCTGCCCCGGGTCCCTGGCACTGTGAGACAGCAGTGCTAATCACTGTGTCACCATGCTGCCCCGGGTCCCTGGCACTGTGAGACAGCAGTGCTAATCACTGTGTCACCATGCTGCCCCGGGTCCCTGGCACTGTGAGACAGCAGTGCTAATCACTGTGTCACCATGCTGCCCCGGGTCCCTGGCACTGTGAGACAGCAGTGCTAATCACTGTGTCACCGTGCTGCCCCGGGTCCCTGGCACTGTGAGACAG
Source organism: Sphyrna mokarran (assembly GCA_024679065.1). Classification (NCBI taxonomy): domain Eukaryota; kingdom Metazoa; phylum Chordata; class Chondrichthyes; order Carcharhiniformes; family Carcharhinidae; genus Sphyrna; species Sphyrna mokarran. Next base: position 799,201 of record JAGIQG010000001.1, read on the forward strand.
CAGTGCTAATCACTGTGTCACCGTGCTGCCCCGGGTCCCTGGCACTGTGAGACAGCAGTGCTAATCACTGTGTCACCGTGCTGCCCCGGGTCCCTGGCACTGTGAGACAGCAGTGCTAATCACTGTGTCACCGTGCTGCCCCGGGTCCCTGGCACTGTGAGACTGTGTCACCGTGCTGCCCCGGGTCCCTGGCACTGTGAGACAGCAGTGCTAATCACTGTGTCACCGTGCTGCCCCGGGTCCCTGGCACTGTGAGACAGCAGTGCTAATCAGTGTGTCACCGTGCTGCCCCGGGTCCCTGGCACTGTGAGACAGCAGTGCTAATCACTGTGTCACCGTGCTGCCCCGGGTCCCTGGCACTGTGAGACAGCAGTGCTAATCAGTGTGTCACCGTTCTGACCCAGGTCCGTGGCACTGTGAGACAGCAGTGCTAATCACTGTGTCACTGTGCTGCCCCGGGTCCCTGGCACTGTGAGACAGGAGTGCTAATCACTTTGACTGTGCTGCCCCAGGTCCCTGGCACTGTGAAACAGCAGTGCTAATCACTATGTCACCGTGCTACCCCAGGTCCCTGGCACTGTGAAACAGCAGTGCTAATCACTATGTCACCGTGCTACCCCAGGTCACTGGCGCTGTGAGACAGCAGTGCTAATCACTGTGTCACCGTGCTGCCCCGGGTCCCTGGCGCTGTGAGACAGTAGTGCTAATCACTGTGTCACCGTGCTGCCCCGGGTCCCTGGCGCTGTGAGACAGCAGTGCTAATCACTGTGTCACCGTGGTGCCCTGGGTCCCTGGCGCTGTGAGACAGTAGTGCTAATCACTGTGTCACCGTGCTGTCCCGGGTCCCTGGCACTGTGAGACAGCAGTGCTAACCACTGTGTCACCGCGCTGCCCCGGGTCCCTGGCACTGTGAGACAGCAGTTCTAATCAGTGTGTCACCATTCTGACCCGGGTCCCTGGCACTGTGAGACAGCAATGCTAATCAGTGTGTCACCGTGCTGCCCCGGGTCCCTGGCACTGTGAAACAGCAGTGCTAATCACTGTGTCACCGTGCTGCCCCGTGTCCCTGGCACTGTGAGACAGCAGTGCTAATCACTGTGTCACCGTGCTGCCCCGGGTCCCTGGCACTGTGAGACAGCAGTGTTAATCACTGTGTCACCGTGCTGCCCCGGGTCCCTGGCACTGTGAGACAGCAGTGCTAATCACTGTGTCACCGTGCTGCCCCGGGTCCCTGGCACTGTGAGACAGCAGTGCTAATCACTGTGTCACCGTGCTGCCCCGGGTCCCTGGCGCTGTGAGACAGCAGTGCTAATCACTGTGTCACCGTGCTGCCCCGGGTCCCTGGCACTGTGAGACAGCAGTGTTAATCACTGTGTCACCGTGCTGCCCCGGGTCCCTGGCACTGTGAGACAGCAGTGCTAATCACTGTGTCACCGTGCTGCCCCGGGTCCCTGGCGCTGTGAGACAGCAGTGCTAATCACTGTGTCACCGTGCTGCCCCGGGTCCCTGGCACTGTGAGACAGCAGTGTTAATCACTGTGCTGCCCCGGGTCCCTGGCACTGTGAGACAGCAGTTCTAATCACTGTGTCACCGTGCTGCCCCGGGTCCCTGGCACTGTGAGACAGCAGTGCTAATCAGTGTGTCACCGTGCTGCCCCGGGTCCCTGGCACTGTGAGACAGCAGTGCTAATCACTGTGTCACCGTGCTGTCCCGGGTCCCTGGCGCTGTGAGACAGCAGTGCTAATCACTGTGTCATCATGCTGCCCTGGGTCCCTGGCACTGTGAGACAGCAGTGCTAATCAGTGTGTCACCGTGCTGCCCCGGGTCCCTGGCACTGTGAGACAGGAGTGCTAATCAGTGTGTCACCATTCTGACCCGGGTCCCTGGCACTGTGAGACAGCAGTGCTAATCAGTGTGTCACCATTCTGACCCGGGTCCCTGGCACTGTGAGACAGCAGTGCTAATCACTGCTTATTGATATAATTTACCTTATTGAGTTTTTTGAAAAAGTGACCAAAGAGGTGAATGGGGGTAAGGCGGCTGATGTGGTATATATGGAATTTAGTAAGGCTTTTGATAAGGTGTCCCATGGAAGGCTTCTGCAGAAAAGGCAGATGTATGGGATAGAGGGTGATTTAGCTAATTGGGTTAGGAATTGGCTAGCTGATAGAAGACAAAGGGTGGTGGTTGATGGGAGATATTCATCGTGGAGTTCGATTACTGGTGGTGTACCTCAGGGATCTGTTTTGGGGCCCCTGCTGTTTGTAATTTCTATAAATGATCTGGATGAAGGTATTGAAGGATGGATTAGTAAATTTGCGGATGACACTAAAGTCGGTGGAGTGGTAGATAGTGAAGAGGGGTGTTATAGTTTGCAGAGAGACTTGGACAAGTTGCAGAGCTGGGCCGAGAGGTGGCAAATGGAGTTTAATGTGGAAAAGTGTGAGGTAATGCACTTTGGCAGGAATAATAAATGTGTAGAGTATAGGGCTAATGGTAGGATTCTTAATAGTGTTGATGAACAGAGGGATCTTGGTGTATTTGTGCATAGATCCCTGAAAGTAGGCAGTCAAGTCGATAAGGTTGTTAAGAAGGCATATGGAGTCTTAGCTTTTATTGGGAGGGGGATTGAATTTCGGAGCCGCAACGTCATGTTGCAACTGTACAAAACTAGTGCGGCCGCACTTGGAGTATTGTGTGCAGTTCTGGTCCCCACATTATAAGAAAGATGTGGAGGCATTGGAGAGGGTACAGAGGAGGTTTACAGGATGTTGCCTGGTATGGAGGGCAGGTCTTATGAAGAGAGGCTGAGGGATTTGAGGTTGTTTTCGTTATAAAGGAGGCGGCTAAGAGGGGACCTAATCGAAACATATAAGATGATTAGAGGTTTAGATAGGGTGGACAGTGATAGCCTTTTTCCTAGGATGGAGAAAGCTAGCACGAGGGGACACAGCTTTAAATTAAGGGGTGATAGTTATAGGACGGATATCAGAGGTAGGTTCTTTACCCAGAGGTGGTTAGGGAGTGGAATGCCCTGCCTGCGGCAGTTGTAGATGCGCCAAGTTTGGTGGCGTTTAAGAGCTTAGTTGATAAGTTTATGGAAGAGAAGGGAATGGTTTAGTTTGGAGGGTCATTGCTTTTTTCATAATTGGTCGGTGCAACATCGAAGGCCGAAGGGCCTGTTCTGCGCTGTAATGTTCTATGTTCTATGTTCACTGTGTCACCGTGCTGCCCCGGGTCCCTGGCACTGTGAAACAGCAGTGCTAATCACTGTGTCACCATTCTGTCCTGGGTCCCTGGCACTGTGAGACAGCAGTGCTAATCACTGTGTCACCGTGCTGCCCCGGTTCTCTGGCACTGTGAGACAGCAATGCTATTTAGTTGCCAACATGCTGCCCTGGACTCCTGGCATTGTGAGGGAGCAGTGCTAATAGAATATAGAACATAGAACACTACAGCACAAACAGGCCCTTCGGCCCACAAGTTGCACCGATCATTTCCATACCTACCAGCCCTATCTATAACTCTCAATCCCATTAGATTACATGGACAGGGATCGTGGGTTGAGGTGGGAACATCGGGATGGCAGCACGGGCTCGTTGGGCCGAAGGGCCTGTTTCCTGTGCTGTTTTGTTCTTTGTTCTTTGTACTCATCCAGAAGTCTCTTAAAAGACCCCAGTGAGATCAGAGGCTGAATGCCAGTGACCACTGAAGTGTTCGCCAACAGGAAGAGAACAGTTTTGCCTTGTGATTGTCGAGCGATGTTCATTCATCCATTGTCATAGTGTCTGCATGGTCTCACTGATGTACCATGCTTCAGGACATCTTTTTCTGCAGCATATCAGGTAGACAACATTGGCCGAGTTGTAAGAGTATGTAACGTATACCTGTAAAATTGCCTCTGGAAACTGGCAGTTGTTGGTATTGTGTACTGAAGCAGTTGCAGCAATGCCATCGTTGTGCTGAGACATCCATTGTGATGAGGAGTGTCTCTGGTTCAACTGCTCCATGTGTGCTGAGTTTCTATAGGAAATCCATAGTGTCGCGACAAAAGCTGGAGGTTCTTCGTACAATGGGTTTCAGGATGCTCTTGCGTAGCTGGAGAGATTCTTGCACAGGATCTCATTGCCCGATACGATGGGACAGCCTGATGTGTTTACCTTGTGTATCTTTGGGAGGCAGTAGAGATCCCTAACGCAGGGAATACGTGGGACGAGAGCATTGAAGGTGCTCTGAAGATCCAGGTCAAAGGTCTTGATCAGACTGTTGGTTGGATCTGCAGGTAACTGTCTGTGGTGTTCCTTGTTGTTTAGTTGCCTGTACACTTCTTTGCCGTAATCTGTTCTGTTCAGTATGACAATGGCCCCTTCTTTGTCTGCTGGTTTGATGACAATGTTACAGTTGGTATTGAGAGCATGTATGGCATTGCATTGTGATTGGATGTTCGGGGCTATCTTCTGAGTGTGGTTGATGAATCTGGTGTTGATGCACCTTCTGATGGCTTGGGGCAGTCAAGTCAAGGGCATGCAATTTTACAACTCATCTGCTTCATCCTGGACCACAAAGTCTTCACCTTCAACAACCAGTTCTTCATCCAGACACATGGAACAGCCATGGGGTTCAAATTCGTATCTCAATATGCCAACATCTTCACGCACAGGTTTGAACAAGACCTCTTCACCACACAGGACCTTCAACTGATGCTATACACTAGGTACATCAATGACATCTTTGTTGTTCTTTGTTGACATTTTCTTCCTTTGGGTACATGGTTAACAATCACTGAAACAACTATATGATAACATCAACAAGTTCCATCCAACTCACATGGATCATTGTCCGGAATCGGTTGCATTCATGGACACACACATCTCCATTAAGTACGGTTACCTCAGCATCTCATTCACTGTACAGCAACCCCACAGATAACCTCACGATGCTCCACTTCTCCAGCTTCCAACCTAAACACATTAAAGAAGCCATCCCTTACAGACAAGCCCTCTGTATACACAGGATCTGCTCAGATGAGAGGATCGCAACAGACACCTCCAGACGCTGAAAGATGCCTTCATAACAACAGGATATGGCACTCGATTCATTGATCGACAGTTGCGACATGCCACAGCGAAAAACCGCACCAACCATCTCAGAAGACAACATAAGAACATAAGAAATAGGAGCAGGAGTAGGCCATCTAGCCCTTCGAGCCTGCCCCACCATTCAATAAGACCATGGCTGATCTGACGTGGATCAGTACCACCTTCCCGCTTTCTCCCCAATAACCCTTAATTCCCTTGTCTATCTGAGATCCATCTACCCGTGTTTTAAATATATTCAGCGAGGTAGCCGCCACCATTTCAACTGGCAGAGAATTACGAAGATTCACCACCTTTTCAGTTAAGAAGTTCCTCTAGTTCTGCTATCCTTTCTAAGCTGGAAGAATCTCTCTATCTCCACCCTATCTAGCCACTTAATTATTTTATATCTCTCTATAAGATTCCCCTCAGTCTTCTGAACTCTTAACAAATACAGACCCAGTCTATTCAATCTCTTTTTATAATCTTACCCCCTCATCTCCGGTATCATTCTGGTGAACCTTCTCTGTACTCCCTCCAAGGCCAATATATCCTTTCACAAATGCGGGGACCAAAACTGCACACAGTACTCCAGTTGCGGCCTCACCAGTGCCCTGTACAGCTGCAGCAAGACCTCCCTGCTTTTATATTCTATCCCCCTCGCTATAAAGACCAACATTCCATTCACCTTCTTAATCACCTGCACCTGCAGACTGGGTTTTTGCGATTCGTGCACAAGGACCCCCAGGTCCCTCTACACCATAGCATGCTGCAGCTTTTCGACATTTAAATACTATCCCTCCTACTATTATTTCTACCAAAGTGGATAACCTCACATTTGCTAATAAAGAACAAAGAACAAAACAGCACGGGAAACATAGAACATAGAACATTGCAGCGCAGAACAGGCCCTTCGGCCCTTGATGTTGCACCGACCAATTAAGAAAAAGCAATGACCCTCTAACCTAAACCATTCCCTTTTCATCCATAAACCTATCCACGGACCTCTTAAACGCCCCCAAACTTGGCGCATCTACAACTGCAGCAGGCAGGGCATTGCATACCCTTACCACCCTCTGGGTAAAGAACCTACCTCTGACATCCGTCCTATAACTACCACCCCTTAATTTAAAACTATGTCCCCTTGTGCTACCTTTCTCCATCCGAGGAAAAAGGCTATCACTGTTCACCCTGTCTAAACCTCTAATCATCTTGTATGGTTCAATAAGATCTCCTCTGAGCCACCTTCTTTCTAATGAAAACAACCTCAAATCCCTCAGCCTCTCTTCATAAGACCTTCCCTCCATACCAGGCAACATCCTGGTAAACCTCCTCTGCACCCTCTCCAATGCCTCCACATTTTTCTTATAATGTGGGGTCTAGAACTTTACACAATACTCCAAGTACTGGTCGCCACATTATAAGAAAGATGTGGAGGCATTGGAGAGGGTACAGAGGAGGTTTACTAGGATGTTGCCTGGTATGAAGGGCAGGTCCTATGAAGAGAGGTTGAAGGATTTGAGGTTGTTTTCGTTAGAAAGGAGGCGGCTAAGAGGGGATCTTATTGAAGCATATAAGATGATTAGAGGTTTAGATAGGGTGGACAGTGATAGCCTTTTTCCTAGGATGGAGAAAGCTAGCACGAGGGACACAGCTTTAAATTAAGGGGTATGAGTTATAGGACGGATATCAGAGGTAGGTTCTTTACTCAAAGAGTGATTAGGGAGTGGAATGCCCTCCTGCAGCTGTTGTAGATGCGCCAAGTTTGGTGGCGTTTAAGAGGTTAGTTGATAAGTATATGGATGAGAAGGGAATGGTTTAGTAGGAGGGGCATTGCTTTTTATTTTGGTCGGCACAACATCGAAGGCCGAAGGGCCTGTTCTGTGCTGTATTGTTCTATGTTCTATGTTCTAAGTGCAGCCGCACCAGAGTTTTGTACAATTGCAACATGACGTTGCGGCTCCGAAATTCAATCCCCCTACCAATAAAAGCCAAGACTCCGTATGCCTTCTTAACAACCTTATCGACTTGATTGCCAACTTTCAGGGATCTATGCACATATACACCTAGATCCCTCTATTCATCAACACAAGGCCCTTCGGCCCAACGAGCCTGTGCCGCTACCCCGATGTTCCCACCTCTACCCGTGATCCCTGTCCATGTTTATAGATCTATGGATTAAAAATCAAATTTGAGACAATTTAGGGAGAATTTGTTTTGCCAGTTTGCCTAAGAGAACATCTTTGGGATGTGGGAGGAAACCGGAGCACCCGGAGAAAACCCACGCAAGCACAGGGAGAATGCGCAAACTCCCACAGACACAGGCCCAAATCCATATATCTGCACAGCACAGCAATAGTCACTGAGCTGTCGTGTTGCCCATCAGATGGTCCAGGTCAAGCGTACACTAACGACGTGAAGCACTAGGATACTCTCGAAAAAAATCCAAGAGCAGCCTCTCACGACCCATCGCGTGTATGCCCCTCGTTAGACAACAAGGTGGACCAAAGCACCTGTAGGATAAAAACAAGTACATCAATATCATCATCTATTTACACACTTCCCAGGGACTCCCAAGGCTCGTGATCCCTATTTTAAATCAGTTTTCTATACCCGTCCATTCCCATTCTGTTCATGTGCCCATCTAAGTATTTCCTAAATAACTCCAGAGTACCTGCCTCCACCACTTTACTTGGCAGCGCATTCCATACTCCCACCACCCTCTGTGTGAAAAAACTCCCTCTAGCATCCTGTTTACTCTATCTATACCCTCATAATCTTGTATACCTCTATTAGATCTCCTCTAAGTCTATGTCTTTCCAAGGAAAACAGTCCCAATTTGCCTAATCTCTCCTCGTAACGCAGACCTGCCATACCAGGCAGCATCCTGGTAAACCTCCTCTGCACTCTCTCCAGAGTCTCCACGTCCTTCCAGTAGTAAGGTGACCAGAACTGGACGCAGTATTCCAAATACAAATTCCAAAGTCAAGTGGATAAAGTTGTTAAGAAGGCATATGGAGTCTTAGCTTTTATTGGTAGGGGGATTGAATTTAGGAGCCGCAGCATCATGTTGCAGCTGTATAAAACTCTAGTGCGGCCGCACTTGGAGTATTGTGTGCATTCTGGTTGCCACATTATAAGAAAGATGTGGAGGCATTGGAGAGGGTACAGAGGAGGTTTACCAGGATGTTGCCTGGTATGGAGGGCAGGTCCTATGAGGAGAGGTTGAAGGATTGAGGTTGTTTTCGTTAGAAAGGAGGCGGCTAAGGGGGGATCTTATTGAAGCATATAAGATGATTAGAGGTTTAGATAGGGTGGACAGTGATAGCCTTTTTCCTAGGATGGAGAAGCTAGCACGAGGGGACACAGCTTTAAATTAAGGGGTATGAGTTATAGGACGGATATCAGAGGTAGGTTCTTTACTCAAAGAGTGATTAGGGAGTGGAATGCCCTGCCTGCAGCTGTTGTATATGCGCCAGTTTGGTGGCGTTTAAGAGGTTAGTTGATAAGTATATGGAAGAGAAGGGAATGGTTTAGTTAGGAGGGGCATTGCTTTTTATTTTGGTCGGCACAACATCGAAGGCCGAAGGGCCTGTTCTGTGCTGTATTGTTCTATGTTCTATGTTCTAAATGAGGTCTAACCAGCGTTTTATACAACTGCAACATTAAAGGCCAGCTTTTATACTCTATACCCCTCCCTATAAAGGCTAGCATACCATATGCTTTCTTCACAACCCTCTCCACTTGCTCTGCCACTTTCAGAAACTTGTTCACCTTCATTCCCACCTCCCTCTGCGTTTCTTAATAGGTCTACCCTTTATCATATACCTTCCCCCTACATTCTTTCTCCCAAAATGCGTCACCTCACATTTGGCAGGATTGAATTCCATCTGCCATCTATCTGCCCAAGCTGCAGGACTACCTATGTTCTGCTGCATCGCCTGACAATGCTCCTCACTATCCGCAAGTCCAGCCATCTTTGTATCGTCTGCAAACTTGCTGATCACTCCACTTACTCCTTCTTCCAAGTCATTTATATATATTACAAATAGAAGAGGTCCCAGTACCGAGCCCTGCTGCACACCACTAGTGACCGACCTCCAGCTAGAAAAACACCCTTCCACTATTACTCTCTGTCTCCTATTACCAAGTAAAGTTTCACAACACCAATTTTAAATCCAACCAATTTATTTGATAGTAAATTCGACTGACCTCCTCAGAAGACGAACACGGGACACGGTGGACAGAGTACCCTTTGTTGTCCAGTACTTCCCTGGAGCGGAGAAGGTACGACATCTTCTCCGGAGTCTTCAACATATCATTGATGACGATGAATATCTCGCTAGGCCATCCCCACCCCACCACTTCTTGCTTTCAGACAACCGCACAACCTCAAACAGATCATTGTTCGCAGCAAACTACCCAACCTTCAGGAGAACAGTGACCATAATACCACACAACCATACCACAGCAACCTCTGCAAGACATGCCAGATCATAGACATGGACGACATCATCAAACGTGAGGATACCATTCACCAGGTACACGGTACATACTCTTGCAACCCGGCCAACGTTGTCTACCTAATACGTTGCAAGAAAGGATGTCCCGAAGCATGGTACATTGGGGAGACCATGCAGACACTACGACAGCGGATGAATGAGCATCGCTCAACAATCACCAGGCAAAACAGTTCCCTTCCTGTGGGCGAACACTTCAGCAGTTATGGGCATTCAGCCTCTGACCTGCGGGTAAATGTTCTTCAAGGGGGCCTTCGGGACACACGACAGCGCAGAGTTGCTGAGCAGAGACTGATAGCCAAGTTCTGCACACATCAGGACGGTCTTAATAGGGATCTTGGCTTCATGACACACTATCTGTAACCCCCGTAACTTGCCTGAGTTAGCAAAAAACCTCACTTATTGTGCTGTCTGGAGAAAATACACAATTGTCTAACCGATGCTCAGGATTCCCTTCACACACATTGTTAGCCACTTTAACACTTGAATATCAGGTTAGATGTAAGGATTCGCATTCTAATCAGCAATCTCTGACTGTCTGTGTTGGTATGAGTGCTATTACAGACCAAAACACTGCATTTGCCTGACGAAGGCACATAGTGTCGAAAGCTCGCGAATTTACTATCAAATAAATTGGTTGGATTTAAAATTGGTGTTGTGAAACTTTACTGAGTTTACCCAAGTCCAACGCCGGCATCTCTCCATCATCTTATTACCAAGCCAGTTACTTATCCATCAAGCTACCTGTCCTTGTATCCCATGAGCCTTGACCTTCTCAACTAACCTCCCATGAGGCACTTTGTCAAACGCCTTACTGAAATCCACATAGATGACATCAACAGCTCGCCCTTCGTCCACTGTTTTCGTCACCTCCCCAAAAAATTCTGCCAGATTTGTAAGGCATGACCTCCCCTAAACAAATCCATGCTGTGTATCCCTAATCAGATCGCAACGCTCTAAGTGCCTATACATCCTATCTCTAAGAATCCCCTCCAACAGCTTCCCTACTACTGACGTCAAACTCACCGGCCTATAATTTCCAGGGTTATCCCTACTACCCTTTTTAAACAACGGTACATCATTAGCTATTCTCCAGTCCTCTGGGACCTCACGTGTGTCTAAAGAAGAGACAAAGATTTGCGTCAGAGGCCCAGCAATTTCACCTCATACCTCCCTAAGCAGCCTGGGATAAATGCCATCAGGCCCAGGAGATTTATCAGTTTTAATGCTACCTAGAAGCTCTAACACTTCCTCTCTCAGTATGGATATTTCCCTCAACTGGTCCACAGCTCCCTCAGAGACAGGAGCTGTCATCAAGCCCCTCTTCTTCGTGAATACCGACGCAAAGTATTCATTCAGGATCTCCACCATTCCCTCGGGCTCTAAGCACAGTTCCCCTCCTCTGTCCCTAAGAGGTCCAATTTTTCCTCTAACCACCCTTTTATTCCTAACATAGGAGTAATAGGTTAATTGATAAGTATATGGAAGAGAGGGGAATGGTTTAGTTAGGAGGGGCATTGCTTTTTATTTTTGGTCGGCACAACATCGAAGGCCGAAGGGCCTGTTCTGTGCTGTATTGTTCTATGTTCTATGTTCTATGTTCTATGTAATGTTATACTCCATCTGCCAGATGCTCGCCCACACACTCAGACTATCCAGATCTCTCTGCAGACTTTCCACACCTTCTACACAATTTGCTTTTCCACTCATCTTTGTATCATCAGCAAATTAATGGGATTGGGAGTTACAGATAGTTCTATGGCCTGGTAGGTATAGATATGATCGGCACAACTTGTGGGCTGAAGGGCCTGTTTGTGCTGTAGTGTTCTATGTTCTAAATTTCATTAGCCTACACTCAGCCCCCTCCTCCAGATGGTCTATATAAATGGTAAATAGTTGAGGCCTCAGCACCGATCCCTGGGGCACTCCACTAGTCACCAACTTCCAATCAGAAAAGCACCCATTGATTCCAACTCTCTGCTTCTCATTAGACAACCAATCCTCAATCCACGCTAATACTTGCATCATACTTTAATGCAAGAAGTATTTGCAATAAGGTGGAGGAACTTGAAGCTTGGATCAGTACCTGGAACTTCGATGTTGTGGCCATTTCAGAGACATGGATAGAGCAGGGATAGGAATGGTTGTTGCAGGTTCCGGGGTTCAAATGCTTTAGTCGGAGTAGAGAAGGAGGTAGAAATGGGGGAGGAGTGGCGTTATTGGTCAAAGACTGTATCACGGTGATAGAAAAGAAGTTTGATGAGGACGTCGTTGAGGTAGTATGGGCTGAGATTAGAAACAGGAGAGGAGAGGTCACCCTGTTGGGAGTCTTTTACAGACCTCCTAAAAGTTCTAGAGAGGTAGAGGAAAGGATTGCAAAGTCAATCCTGGACAGGAGTGAAAGTAATAGGGTAATTGTTATGGGGGACTTTAACTTTACTAATATTGATTGGAATAGCTATAGCTCTAGCTTGTTAGAGGGGTCAGTTTTTGTACAAAGTGTGCAGGAAGGTTTTTTGACTCAGTATGTAGATAGGCCAACTAGAGGTGAGGCTACATTGGATTTGGTGCTGGGCAATGAGCCAGACCAGGTGTTAGGCTTGGAAGTTGGTGAACATTTTGGTGATAGTGACCACAATTCGGTTACGTTCACCTTAGTGATGGATAGGGATAGGCATGAAGCTGGGGGCAGTAGTTATAGCTGGGGGAATGGTAATTATGAGGCCATAAGGAGGGAATTAGGGTGCATAGGTTGGACTAGGAAACTGCAGGGACTGGGAACGTCATAAATGTGGAGCTTATTCTTATTCTTAATTCTTTCTTAACGTGGTTAAGAAAGCTTACAGTGTACTGGCCTTCATTCATCGAGGGATTGAGTTCAGGAGTCAGGAGGTAATGCTGCAGCTTTATAGGACCCTTGTCAGATCACACTTGGAGTACTGTGCGCAGTTCTGGTCGCCTCACTATAGGAAGGACGTGGAAGCTATTGAAAGGGTGCAGAGGAGATTTACAAGGATGTTGCCTGGATTGGGAGGCATGCTTATGAAGACAGGTGAGGGAGCTGGGACTGTTTCCCTGGAGAGATGAAGGTTGAGAGGGACCTGATAGAGGTTTACAAGTGTTGAGAGGAATAGATAAGGTGGACTCTCAGAGACTATTTCCCAGGGCTGAAATGGTCGCAACGAGAGGGCACAGATTTAAGGTGCAGGGAAGCAAGTACAGAGGGATGCTAGGGGAAAGTTTTCACTCAGAGGGTGGTGAGTGAATGGAATCGGCTGCCGTCGGTGGTGGTCGAGGCGAACTCGCTGGGGTCTTTTAAAAGACTTCTGGATGAGTATATGGGATCCAATGGGATTGGGGGTTATAGATAGGTCTATGGCGGTAGGTTTTGATGTGTTCGGCACAACTTGTGGGCGAAGGCGCTGTTTGTGCTGTAGTGTTCTGTGTTCTATCTATGTTTCCTAGTCCAACCTATGCACCCTAATTCCCTCCTTATGGCCTCATAATTACCTTCCCCCAGCTATAACTACTGCCCCCAGCTTTATGTCTATCCCTATCCATCACTAAGGTGAATTAACCGAATTGTGGTCACTATCACCAAAATGTTCACCAACTTCCAAGTTTGGTGGCGTTTAAGAGGTTAATTGATAAGTATATGGAAGAGAAGGGAATGGTTTAGTTTGGAGGGGCATTGCTTTTTTTTGGTCGGCACAACATCGAAGGCCGAAGGGCCTGTTCTGTGCTGTATTGTTCTATGTTCTATGTTCTATGTTCTAAAACGCTGATTAGACCTCATTTGGAATACTGCGTCCAGTTCTGGTCGTCTTACTACCGGAAGGACATGGAGACTCTGGAGAGAATGCAGAGGAGGTTTACCAGGATGCTGCCTGGTATGGAAGGTCTGAGTTATGAAGAGTAATTAGGCAAATTGGGACTGTTTTCCTCAGAAAGACGTAGACTTAGAGGAGGTCTAATAGAGGTGTACAAGAGTATGAAGGGGTTAAGCTTTTTCCTAGGATGGACTCGAATAGCACGAGGGGTTACGGTCTTAGGGTGAGGGGGGTAAGGTATAATTTGGATGCTAGAGGGAGTTTCTTCACACAGAGGGTGGTGGGGGTATGGAATGCACTGCGAAGTAAAGTGGTGGAGGCAGGTACTCTGGAGTTATTTAAGAAATACTTAGATGGGCACATGAACAGAATGGGAATGGAAGGGTATAGAAAACTGATTTAAACTAGGGATCATGAGCCTTGGGAGTCCCTGGGAAGTGTGTAAATAGATGATATTAATGTACTTGTTTTTATCCTACAGGTGCTTTGGTCCACCTTGTTGTCCAACGAGGGGCATACAACCAATGGGTCGTGAGAGGGCTGCTCTTGGATCTTTTTCGAGAGTGTCCTAGTGCTTCACGTCGTTAGTGTACGCTTGACCTGGACCATCTGATGGGCAACACGACAGCTCAGTGACTATCGCTGTGCTGTGCAGATACATGGATTTGGGCCTGTGTCTGTGGGAGTTTGCACATTTTCCCCGTGCTTGGGTGGGTTTTCTCCGGGTGCTCCGGTTTCCTCCCACATCCCAAAGATGTACTCTGAGGCTAATTGACAAAACAAATTCTCCCTAAATTGTCTCAAATGTGGTTTTTAATCCATAGATATATAAACATATCATGGGTAGAGGTGGGAACATCGGTGTGACGGCACAGGCTCATTGGGCCGAAGGGCCTGTTTTCCGTTCTGTTTTGTTCTTTGTTCTTTGCTTGCGTGTGTTTTCTCCGGGTGCTCCGGTTTCCTCCCACATCCAAAAAGTGTGCTGTTAGGCTAAATGGCAAAACAAATTCTACCTAAAATGTCTCAAATTTGGTTTTTAATCCACAGATCTATACTGATAGATCACGGTATAGAAGGGATCACGGGTAGATATGGAAACATCGGGGTGGTGGCATGGGCTCGTTGGGCCGAAGGTCCTGTTTCCCGTGCTGTTTTGATCTTTGTTCTTTGTCTATAAACATAGACAAGGATCACGGGTATAGATGGGAACATCGAGGTGGCGGTGCGGGCTAGTTGGGCTGAAGGGCCTGTTTCCCGTGCTGTTTTGTTCTTTGTTCTTTGTACTATATGTTGCCTGGATTGAGGGGGCATGCCTTATGAAGATAGGTTGAGAGAGCTAGGTCTCTTCTCACTGGAGAGACGAAGGTTGAGAGGCGACCTGATAGAGGTTTATAAGATGTTGAGAGGAATAGATAGAGTGTATTCTCAGAGGCTATTTCCCAGGGTTGAAATGGTCGCTATGAGAGGACACAGATTTAAGGTGCAGAGTACAGAGAAGATGTTAGAGGTAAGTTTTTCACTCAGAAGGTGGTGAGTGAATGGAATCGGCTGCCGTCTATAGTGGTAGAGGCAAACTCGCTAGGGTCTTATAAAAGACTTCTGGATGAGTATATGGGAACTAATGGGATAGGGGGTTATAGATAGGTCTATGGCCTGGTAGGTATAGATATGATCAGCACAACTTCTGGGCCGAAGGGCCTGTTTATGCTGTAGTGTTCTATGTTCTATATCTCCCATCATGAACATTATAGCTATGCCCCTAGCAATAGCTACATCCATCTGGGACGGATATCAGAGGCAGGTTCTTTACCCAAAGGGTGGTTCGGGAGTGGAATGCCCTGCCTGCAGCAGTTGTAGATGCGCCAAGTTTGGTGGCGTTTAAGAGCCTAGTTGATAAGTATATGGAAGAGAAGGGAATGGTTTAGTTTGGAGGGGCGTTGCTTTTTATATTGGTCGGCGCAACATCGAAGGCCGAAGGGCCTGTTCTGTGCTGTAATGTTCTATGTTCTATGTTCTATCTGAGGAAATGGTCTCTGAACGTCTAGTCTCATCATCTTATAAACCTCTATTAAGCTGCCTCTCATCCTCCTCCACTCTAAAGAGAAAAGCCTCAGCTCCATCAGCCTTTCCTCATAAGACCTACCCTCCAAACCAGGCAGCATCCTGGTAAATCTCCTCTGCACTCTCTCCAATGCGTCCACATCCTTGTTATAGTGAGGTGACCAGAGCTGAACACAATATTCCAAATGTGATCTTACCAAGGTCCTGCATAGTTGCAGCATAACTCCACGGCTCTTAAACTCAAACCCCCTGTTAATAAAAGTAACACACTATAAGCCTTCTTCACGGTTCTATCTACTTGAGTGGCAACCTTCAGAGACATGTGGGTATGAACCCCAAGATCTCTCTGTTCCTCCACATTCAAAGAACAAAGAACAAAATAGCATGGGAAACAGGCCCTTCGGCCCAACGAGCCTGCACCGCCACCCCGATGTTCCCACCTCTACCCGTGATCCCTGTCAATGTTTATAGATCTATGGATTAAAAACCAAATTTGAGACAATTTAGGGAGAATTTGTTTTGCCAATTAGCCTAAGAGCACATCTTTGGGATGTGGGAGGAAACCGGAGCACCCGGATAAAACCCACGCAAGCACGGGGAGAATGCGCAAACTCCCACAGACACAGGCCCAAATCCACGTATCTGCACAGCACAGCGATAGTCACTGAGCTGTCGTGTTGCCCATCAAATGGTCCAGGTCAAGCGTACACTAACGATGTGAAGCACTAGGATACTCTTGAAAAAAATCCAAGAGCAGCCCTCTCACGACCCATCGCGTGTATGCCCCTCGTTAGACAACAAGGTGGACCAAAGCCCCTGTAGGATAAAAACAAGTACATCAATATCATCATCTATTTACACACTTCCCAGGGACTCCCAAGGCTCATGATCCCTATTTTAGATCAGTTTTCTATACCCCTCCATTCTCATTCTGTTCATGTGCCCATCTAATTATTTCTTAAATAGCTCCAGAGTGCCTGCCTCCACCACTTATCCACCACTCATATCAATGTCTCTTTGCAATCTATGACACCTCTCCACTTCATCCACGACTCCACCAATCTTGGTGTCATCAGCCCCCTCCTCCAAGATATTGATAAAAATCACAAATAGCAAAGGACCCAGCACTGCTCCCTGTGGTACACTGCTGGTAACTGGCCTCCAGTCTGAAATACTGATGAGGAATATTTATTTCAGATCTTGCATATCTCTTGTGGATCTACACATAAATCCTAATTAATATTCTTAAATTAATTTGAATGTCGTCTCATTTTCTCTTTAGGTACGCCTGTTTGGCTGATGGTATTGCTAATACTCATTCTCCTTCTGCTACTTGTGGCATTTTTTGTATTATTATACTATCTGAAGAAAGAGGGTGACAGCACTGACGACATATCCATTGGATCCAATATCAGTGAGAATAATCCCACTGTCAGGTACAAGTTTCAATTCAATAAATCTAGTGCTTCTTTTTCACTAGAAACATAGTTTCTTGACACTAATTTCCATTGAATGTATCTGACTTCACATTATAACTGTTCTGTTGTGGCTCTTATCACATTATCAAGAGAATTCAGACTGTTGGGAACAAAAGGTGATTGAAAGGAGAAATCTGGTGCAGGAATTAAGTTTTAGATTGCCTTGAAGCAGTGCTCAGTCCTTATGTGTTTACGATGTGGCTACTCGATTCTGCCTAAGAGAGAACTCAAACCTCTGAGGTAGTCATTCGTTCTCAGTTTCCACTAATCCCTCAATTCAGGTGACCCTCTTATGCTCTGCTGTTCTAAAGAGACAGATACCATCTGCACAATGCCCTCTCCCTTTTAACTGTGTTAGAAAATAATCATCCTGCATTCTAAATAAATATTATACACACAGTTTAGATATTTGTAAATCATTGTAGCAATCAATGAATGGAGGAATCTTGAAGCTAATATTTAATATCATATTTCTACTAAAAAGCTTCAACTATGACAGTCCCAGATAGTCTTGCATGGGATTCTTCCATACAGACTTGCTGCTCTCCAAGATCTCTCCTAGACTGTGCCCCTACCATGGGCTACTATCCTTACTCAGCGGACAGTGTCTCTCTTCAATCTAATGTTGATCCTTTTCTTTCTTAAAGCAACTTAGTCTACAATGCATGGCAATGCCATCATCACAATGCAGCAGTCTTATAACTAACAGCTCTCACAAAGCCTTGGTTTGTCACTTATGAAAGAAATGATCAGAGTAGTTGTTATTTAACTTTAAACTTAAATTACTGGCCAGGAATTTAGTTTATTATTACAATCAAAGGATAGGAGTTGACTGAAATCTCTGAAACAAACTTTTGTTTATTTAACACATTTTAACACCAAATGTAAACTGCAAAATGCAAATACAACATTTTCACTCTAACATTTCAACATTAACTCTTAATTAGATCTCTCATGACCTGGTTCAAGACAAAATGGCCAAGTCTATTCCTGATCTTGACTCTTCCACATGGCTGTCCATTTTTTCTGAAGATGTTTTTCAGGGCACTTTTGTGTTGGCTGGTCTCTGAGTTCTTGCTGACAATAAAGACTTAAGCACATCTCTTTACCCTCAAACTGTCCCAGTCTTCCAGAAAGTCTCCTGGCACACAGCCAATGTTTTAACCAGAAACCAACTACAATGTTTGTTTAAGCCAATGAAATTACTCACAAACAACTCCATAATGCTTAGTTTAGATGGCATGTAGGTCACTTTGCCTTAATCCACATCATCATTGTCCAACTCCAGTTCTTTCACTGTTATTAGCTTCAAAAGATCTTCCAGCTTCTTCTCCCTTTTTCATAGTGTTTGCTTTTTTCTCTTACCTTTGAGGTAGCTGAGCTGCTTCTCATTTGATTACTGATCAAAACTTTTTAATTTGGTTTGATTCATTATTATCACATGTATTAACATACAGTACAATACAAAAGTACTTTTTCTGGCATGCTGTACAAACAAAGCATACCATTCAAACAGAAGAAAACAAGAGAGTGAAGAATGTATTGTTACAGCCACAGCTAGGATGTAGAGACAGATCAACTTAATGCAAGATAAATTCATCCAAAAGTCTGACAGCAGCTCTTCTTGATTTGGTTGGTACGTGACCTCAAACTTTTGTATCTTTTTCCTGATGGAAGAAGGTGGAAGAGAGAATATGGGGTCCTTAATAATGCTGGTTGCTTTTCTGAGGCAGCAGGAATTGTACAAAGAACAAAACAGCACGGGAAACAGGCCCTTTGTCCCAACGAGCCCGCGCCGCCACCCCGATGTTCCCACCTCTACCCATGATCCGAATCTATGTTTACAGATCTATGGATTAAAAACCAAATTTGAGACAATTTAGGGAGAATTTGTTTTGCCAATTAGCCGAAGAGCACATCTTTCGGATGTGAGAGGAAACCGGAGCACCCGGAGAAAACCCACGCAAGCACGGGGAGAATGCGCAAACTCCCACAGACACAGGCCCAAATCCATGTATCTGTACAGCACAGTGATAGTCAAATGGTCCAGGTCAAGCGTACACTAACAACGTGAAGCACTAGGATACTCCTGAAAAAATCCAAAAGCAGCTCTCTCACAACCCATCACGTGTATGCCCCTTTTCAGACAACAAGGTGGACCAAAGCACCTATAGGATAAAAACAAGTACATCAATATCATCTATTTACTCACTTCCCAGGGACTCCAAAGGTCATGATCCCTATTTTAAATCAGTTTTCTACACCCCTCCATTCCCATTCTGTTCATGTGCCCATCTAAGTATCTCTTAAATAACTCCAGAGTGCCTGTTTCCACCACTTTACTTGGCAGCGCATTCCATACCCCCACCACCCTCTGTGTGAAAAATCTCCCTCTAGCATCCAAATTATACCTTAACCCCCTCACCCTAAGCCCATGATCCCTCGTGCTATTTGAGTCCATCCTTGGAAAAAGCTCAACCCTGTTTATCTATCCCCCTCATAATCTTGTACACCTCTGTTAGATCTCCTCTAAGTCTACATCTTTCTAAGGAAAACAGCCCCAATTTGCCTAACCTCTCCTCGTAACTCAGACCTTCCATAGGCAGCATCCTGGTAAACCTCCTCTGCACACTCTCCAGAGTCTCCACGTCCTTCCGGTAGTAAAGTGACCAGAACTGGACGCAGTATTTCAAATGATGTCTAACCAACGTTTTATACAACTGCAACATTAAAGGCCAGCTCTTGTATCTATACCCCTTCCTATAAAGGCTAGCATACTATATGCTTTCTTCACAACCTTCTCCACTTGCTCTGCCACCTTCAGAGACTTGTTCACCTGCACCCCCAGGTCCCTCTGCGTTTCTATACTCTTAATAGGTCTACCCTTTATCATATACCTCCCCCTACATTCTTTCTCCCGAAATGCATCACCTCACATTTATCAGGATTGAATTCCATCTGCCATCTATCTGCCCAATCTACCAGCCTATCTATGTTCTGCTGCATCGCCTGACAATGCTCCTCACTATCCGCAAGTCTAGCCATCTTCGTATTGTCTGCAAACTTGCTGATCACTCCACTTACTCCCTCTTCCAAGTCATGTTCAAGACAGACTCATGGATGGGAGGCTGATTAGCGTGATGGATTGGCCTACATTTGCAACCTTCTGTAGTTTCTTGTAGCCTTTGGCAGAGCAGGAGCCATACCAAGCTGTGATATAACCAGAAAGAATGCTTTCTATGGTGCAACTGAAAAAGTTGGTGACGTGCCAAATTTCCTTCATCTCCTGAGAAAGTGGAAGCATTAGTGGGTTTTCTTAATATAGTGTCAGCATTGGGGACTCAAGAGAGATTGTTGGTGATCTGGACAATTTAAACTCTTGACCATTCTCTATTTGCTGTAGTTTTTAATGAACTTTATCCAACTTTTATCACTCTTACTGCTTCTGCTGTGGCTTGTCTGACATTCTGACTGATTAAACACAGGAAGAAGTCTCACACTACTGTGTTAAAGTCAAACAGGTTCATTGGTAGTAAATGCCACAAGCTTTTAGAGTGCTGCTCCTTCATCAGGTGAGTGGGAGTTCTGATCACAAACAGGGCATATAAAGACACACACTGTTTACAAACTACTGATTAGAATGTGAGTATTTACAGCTAGTCAAATCTTAAAGGTGCAGACAGTGAGTGGAGATAGCCTTAAGCGTAGGTTAAAGAGACGTGTATTGCCTCCAGACAGGACAGTTAGTGAGATGTTGCAAGTTCAGGCAACTCATGGGGGTTACAGATAGTGTGACATGAACCCAAGATGATGTAAAGATGCCGGCGTTGGACTGGGGTAGTAAGAACTCAGTAAGAATTTAGCAACACCAATTTTAAATCCAACCGATTTATTTGATAGTAAAATTGCGAGCTTTCAACACTCTGTGTCTTTGTCAGGCATTTGCTTCGGGACATCTTTTCCTCCAGTGTATCAGGTAGACAACGTTGTTCGAGTTGCAAAACTATGTACCGTGTACCTGGTGGATGGTATTCTCATGTGAGATGATGGCATCCATGTTGATGATCCGGCATGTCTTACAGAGGTTGCTGTGGCAGGGTTGTGTGGTATTGTGGTCACTGTTCTTCTGAAGGCTGGGCAGTTTGCTGCAGACAATGGTCTGTTTGAGGTTGTGCGGTTGTTTGAAGGGAAGAAGTGGGGGTGTGGGGATGGCCCTGGTGAGATGTTCATCTTCATCAATGACATATTAAAGACTCTGGAGAAGATGTAGTAGTTTCTCCACTCCAGGAAGACTGATAGCCAAATTCTGCACACATGAGGATGGCCTCAACCAGGATCTTGGGTTCATGTCACACTATCATGAGTTGCCTAACTTACTGTCCTGATACACATCTCTTTAACCTATGCCTAATGCAATCTCCACTCTCATTGTCTGCACCTTTAAGACTTGATAAGCTGTGAAGAATCACATTCTAGTCAGTATTCTGTAAACTGCGTGTGCCTTTGTACGGCCTGTTTGTGATCAGAACTCCCACTCACCTGACAAAGGAGCAGCGCTCCGAAAGCTAGTGGTGTTTGTTACCAAATAAACCTTTAACCCGGTGTTGTGAGATTTCTTACTGTGTTTACCCCAGTCCAACGCCGGCATCTCCACATCATACTAACTGATTACAGTTTTATTGTTTGCTTGTAGTTCATTGCTATAACTTCAGGGAACTTCTCATTATAATAGAAAAACATGGGACACAACTCATTATTGAATTTAGTGCCTCACTTAGTCATTTGGGCTATTTCAGTGCCTTTTGAATTCTTACGGTCCCATAGTTTGGGGTTTTTTTTGCTCTTTGAGGATCTTCCAAATCACTCCCTACTCCTAGGGGACTTTTACTACTTATGCTGAGTCTGGCTTTCACTTAGGGGTTATTACCTCATCTGAGATGCAGTGTTGTCTCTTTCTTAAAGTCCTAATTCCTCCTTTAGGATCTTGCATTGCTTCTGAATTTCCTTTCTTAAAGTTATCCTCTGTCTGGGGTTTTTACTAATTTCCCTGTCTCTTCTTGTCCTTTGTTGTTTCTTGTGGTTGTTTCATTTAATGTTGTACAACTTTAAATGCATTATCACTTTTAATACTGTCAATTTTTAAGACTGTCATTTTTTTTAGCTGCCACAGCTGCTGTTTCCCTCCATCTATGTGTGCTTTTCCCATGCTTCCAGAGTTTGTGGGAAGCTACAGATCCTCCCTTTAGACCCTTTGTAAACTGTGTGACTTCTCACTTTCAATGGGGGAATTTTTTTTTCAGTGATTACGGCAGCTTTTTCATCTTTCCGGATTGCTGGAGACTCTGTGGTTTTTTTCTAAATGAGCCATTTAGTTAATTTCATTCTGAGAGATCGACGCTATCCTTTCAGGACTATTATCTTCTTTTTAGCAGCTAGAAAATTTCTCATTTGAAAGTATTCAGACTTCACTGGCTGAAGTCCCTCAGTACAGGGATAATTCATTGCAGGCTAGGTTCAGACTGGGACTGCTTGCTGTTCCTAAATGTTAGTTTCCAATGTTTCATGAACAAAGACACCCAAGTCACTTTGAAATGTAACACTTCCAAGCCTCTCACCATCCAAGAAATACTCTGTATTTCTACTTTGCTACATAAAGCTTTCTTTAGATATGTTAAGAATAGAAGATTGGTTAGGGCAAGATTAGGGCCAGTCAGAGACAGCAGTGGGAAGTTATGTGTGGAGCCTGAAGAGATTGGACAGGCACTGAACAAATATTTCTCTTCGGTATTCACGCAGGGAGACGTAAATGTAGTTGTGGAGAACACTGGGATATAGGGTTGTAAACTGGAAAGAATTGAAGTAGACAAGGAGGAGGAGCTAGATATTCTTGAGGGTTTGAAGTTAGATAAGTCCCTTGGGCCGGACAGGATTTACCCTAGGATTCTCTGGGAGGCGAGAGAGGCGATTGCAGAGCCTCTGGCTCTGATCTTCAAGTCGTCGTTGGTTAAAGGTATAGTGCCAGAAGACTGGAGGATAGCGAATGTGGTCCCATTGTTCAAGAAGGGGAATAGAGACTTTCCTGGGAACTATAGACCAGTGAGTCTTACTTCTGTTGTGGGCAAAGTATTGGAAAGAATTGTAAGGGATAGGATTTATAGTTATTTGGAGAGAAACGAATTAATTGGGGATAGTCAGCATGGTTTTGTGAAGGGTAGGTCGTGCCTTACTAACCTTATTGAGTTTTTTGAAAAAGTGACCAAAGAGGTGAATGGGGGTAAGGCAGTTGATGTGGTATATATGGACTTTAGTAAGGCGTTCGATAAGGTGCTCCATGGAAGGCTTCTACAGAAAATGCAGATGTATGGGATTGAGGGTGATTTAGCTAATTGGATTAGGAATTGGCTAGCAGATAGGAGACAGAGGGTGGTGGTTGATGGAAATTATTCATCATGGAGTTCGGTTACAAGTGGTGTGCCTCAGGGATCTGTTTTGGGGCCCCTGCTGTTTGTAATTCTTATAAATGATCTGGATGAGGGTTTGAAGGATGGATTAGTAAATTTGCGGATGACACCAAAGTCGGAGGAGTGGTAGATAGTGAAGAGGGGTAGTATAGTTTGCAGAGAGACTTTTAGGAGGTCTATAAAAGACTCCCAACAGGGTGACCTCTCCTCTCCTGTTTCTAATCTCAGCCCATACTACCTCAACGGACAAGTCCTCTTCAAACTTTCTTTCTGTCACTGTGATACAGTCTTTGACTAATAATGCCACTCCTCCCCCTCCCTACCTCCTTCTCTACTCCGACTGAAGCATTTGAACCCCAGAACCTGCAAAAACCATTCCTGTCCCTGCTCTATCCATGTCTCTGCATGAGAGCAGTCACTCTCACCTGATCTGTTGAGTTCAGCTTCTTTGGACAATTTGAACCAAGAATGCAATGATGTGATTGTGGAGTTCGGTTACAAGCGGTGTACCTCAGGGGTCTGTTTTGGGGCCCCTGCTGTTTGTAATTTTTATAAATGTTCTGGATGAGGGTATTGGAGGATGGATTAGTAAATTTGCGGATGACACCAAAGTCGGTGGAGTGGGAGATAGTGAAGAGGGGTATTATAGTTTGCAGAGGGACTTGGACAAGTTGCAGAGCTGGGCTGAGAGGTGGCAAATGGAGTTTAATGTGGAAAAGCGTGAGGTAATGCACTTTGGCAGGAATAATAAATGTGTAGAGTATAGGGCTAATGGTAGGATTCTTAATAGTGTTGATGAACAGAGGAATCTTGGTGTATTTGTGCATAGATCCCTGAAAGTAGGCAGTCAAGTCGATAATGTTGTTAAGAAGGCATATGGAGTCTTAGCTTTTATTGGTAGGGGGATTGAATTTCGGAGCCGCAACGTCATGTTGCAACTGTACAAACTCTAGTGCGGCCGCACTTGGAGTATTGTGTGCAGTTCTGGTCCCCACATTATAAGAAAGATGTGGAGGCATTGGAGAGGGTACACAGGAGGTTTACCAGGATGTTGCCTGGTATGGAGGGCAGGTCTTATGAAGAGAGGCTGAGGGATTTGAGGTTGTTTTCGTTAGAAAGGAGGCGGCTAAGAGGGGACCTGATCGAAACATATAAGATGATTAGAGGTTTAGATATGGTGGACAGTGATAGCCTTTTTCCTAGGATGGAAAAAGCTAGCACGAGGGGACACAGCTTTAAATTAAGGGGTGATAGTTATAGGACAGATATCAGAGGTAGGTTCTTTACCCAGAGGGTGGTTAGGGAGTGGAATGCCCTGCCTGCGGCAGTTGTAGATGCACCAAGTCTGGTGGCGTTTAAGAGATTAGTTGATAAGTTTACGGAAGAGAAGGGAATGGTTTAGTTTGGAGGGTCATTGCTTTCTTCATAATTGGTCGGCACAGCATCGAAGGCCGAAGGGCCTGTTCTGCGCTGTAATGTTCTATGTTCTATGTAAGTAGGTGCGTAACTGTAGTGGAAACCAAAACTGAGCATCAATGTGCAGGTATTGCTGACCAATTTCCTCTTGTCTCCCTCAGTAAGCTGGGACAGATGCTATGTGGCTCTGGGGATTTATCTGCCTTAATGCTTTTTAATACACCTACCACTGCTCCACATAATTATGACTTGCTCTAGAGGGTTTACATTTCCTCCAAGATACCATCAATTGATGTGTCCCTCTCCTTTGTGAATACCAATGCAAAGTTCACATTAAGGAACTCGCCCACTTACATAGAACATAGAACACTACAGCACAAACAGGCCCTTCGGCCCACAAGTTGTGCCGAACACATCAAAAACCTACCCAGCCATAGACCTATCTATAACCCCCAATCCCATTGGATCCCATATACTCATCCAGAAGTCTTTTAAAAGACCCCAATGAGTTTGCCTCGACCACCACCGATGGCAGCCGATTCCATTCACTCACCACCCTCTGAGTGAAAAACTTTCCCCTAGCATCCCCTCTGTACTTGCTTCCCTTCACCTTAAATCTGTGCCCTCTCGTCGCGACCATTTCAGCCCTGGGAAATAGTCTCTGAGAGTCCACCCTATCTAATCCTCTCAACATCTTTTAAACCTCTATCAGGTCGCCTCTCAACCTTCGTCTCTCCAGGGAGAACAGTCCCAGCTCCCTCAACCTGTCTTCATAAGGCATGCCTCCCAATCCAGGCAAAATCCTTGTAAATCTCCTCTGCACCCTTTCAATAGCTTCCACGTCCTTCCTATAGTGAGGCGACCAGAACTGCGCACAGTACTCCAAGTGTGGTCTGACAAGGGTCCTATAAAGGACAAAAAAACAAAAGAACAAAACAAAAGAACAAAAAAAATTTCAGCACAGGCCCTCCAAGCCTGCACTGACCATGCTGCCCGACTGAACTAAAACCCCCTACCTTCCTGGGACCATATCCCTCTATCCTCATCCTATTCATGTATTTGTCAAGATGGTCCGTAAAAGTCACTACTGTATCCACTTCCATTATTAAGCAACGAGTTCCAGCAACCCACTACTTCCTGTGTAAAACCTCTGCCTCGTACATCTCCTTTAAAACTTTCCCCTTGCACCTTAAACCTGTGCCCGATAGTAATTGACTCTTCCACCTTTTTCCCCTGAGAAAAAGCTTCTGACTATCCACTCTGTCTGTGCCTCTCATAATCTTGTAGACTTCTATCAGGTCTCCCCTCATCCTGTGTCGCTCCAGTGAAAATAAACCAAGTTTCTCCAACCTCTCCTCATAGCTAATGCCCTCCATACCAGGCAACATCCTGGTAAATCTTTTCTGTACCTCTCCAAAGCCTCCACATATTTCTGTTGGTGTGACAACCAGAATTGAACACTATATTCCAAGTGTGGCCTAACTAAGGTTCTATAAAGCTGCAATATGACTTGCCAATTGAATACCCTGGCCGATGAAGGTAAGCATGCCATATGCCTTCTTGACTACCTTCTCCACCTGCATTGCCACTTTCAATAATCTGTGTATCTGTACGCCCAGATCCCTCTGCCTATCAATACTCTTAAGGGTTCTGTATATTTACTGTATATTTCCTATCTGTATTGCACCTTCAAAATGCATTACCTCACATTTGTTCGGAGTAAACTCCATTTGCCATCTCTCTGCCCAAATCTCCAAATGATATCCTGTTATATCCTCTGATGGTCCTCATCACTATCCGCAAATCTACCAACTTTGTGTCGTCAGCAAACCTACTAATCAAACCAGTTACATCTTCTTCCAATCATTTATATATATATTACAAACAGCAAATGTCCCAGCACTGATCCCTGAAGAACGCAACTTGTCACAGCCCTCCATTCAGAAACACACCCGTCCACTACTACAGTTTAGAACATAGAACATAGAACAATACAGCACAGAACAGGCCCTTCGGCCTTCGATGTTGTGCCGACCAAAATAAAAAGCAATGCCCCTCCTAACTAAACCCTTCCCTTCTCTTCCATATACTTATCAACTAACCTCTTAAACGCCACCAAACTTGGCGCATCTACAACAGCTGCAGGCAGGCATTCCACTCCCTAATCACTCTTTGAGTAAAGAACCTACCTCTGATATCCGTCCTATAACTCATACCCCTTAATTTAAAGCTGTGTCCCCTCGGGCTAGCTTTCTCCATCCTAGGAAAAAGGCTATCACTGTCCACCCTATCTAAACCTCTAATCATCTTATATGCTTCAATAAGATCCCCTCTTAGCTGCCTCCTTTCTAACGAAAACAACCTCAAATCCTTCACCTCTCTTCATAGGACCTGCCCTCCATACCAGGCAACATCCTGGTAAACCTCCTCTGTACCCTCTCCAATGCCTCCACATCTTTCTTATAATGCGGGGACCAGACTGCACACAATACTCCAAGTGCGGCCGCACTAGAGTTTTGTACAGTTGCAACATGACGTTGCGGCTCCGAAATTCAATCCCCCTACCAATAAAAGCTAAGACTCCATATGCCTTCTTAACAACTTTATCCACTTGACTGCCTACTTTCAGGGATCTATTGACACATACACCAAAATCCTTCTGTTCCTCAACACTATTAAGAGCCCTACCATTAGCCCTAGACTCTACACATTTATTGTTCCTGCCAAAGTGCATTACCTCACACTTTTCCACATTAAACTCCATTTGCCACCTCTCGGCCCAGCTCTGCAACTTGTCCAAGTCACTCTGTAAACCATAACCCCCCTCTTCACTATCTACCACTCCACCGACTTTAGTGTCATCTGCAAATTTACTGATCCATCCCTCAATACCCTCATCCAGATCATTTATAAAAATTACAAACAGCAGGGGCCCCCAAACAGACCCCTGAGGCACACCACTCGTCACCGAACTCCACGATGAATATCTCCCATCAACCACCACCATCTGTCTTCTATCTGCCAGCCAATTCCTAATCCAATTAGCTAAATCACCCTCTATTCCACACATCTGCATTTTCTGTAGAAGTCTTCCATGGGCCACCTTATCCAAAGCCTTACTAAAGTCCATATATACTACATCAACCGCCTTACCCCCATCCACCTCTCTGGTCACTTTCTCAAAAAACTCAATGAGGTTAGTAAGGCATGACCTACCCTTCACGAAACCATGCTGACTATCCCAATCAATTCATTTCTCTCTAAATAACTATAAATCCTATCCCTAATAATTCTCTCCAATACCTTGCCCACCACAGAAGTAAGACTCACTGGCCTATAATCCCCAGGAAGGTCTCTCTTCCCCTTCTTAAACAATGGGACCACATTCGCTATCCTCCAGTCCTCCGGAACCACACCCGTAACCAACGAGGACCTGAAGATCAGAGCCAGAGGCTCTGCAATCTCCTCTCTTGCCTCCCAGAGGATCCTAGGGTAAATCCCGTCCGGCCCCGGGGACTTATCCAACTTCAAACCCTCGAGAATTTCTAACACATCCTCCCTATCTACTACAATACTCCCCA
Source organism: Sphyrna mokarran (assembly GCA_024679065.1). Lineage (NCBI taxonomy): Eukaryota > Metazoa > Chordata > Chondrichthyes > Carcharhiniformes > Carcharhinidae > Sphyrna > Sphyrna mokarran. Next base: position 827,623 of record JAGIQG010000001.1, read on the forward strand.
ATTTGCAACCCTGTACCTCAGTGCTCTCCACAGCTACATTTCCATCACTCTGCGTGAATACCGAAGAGAAATATTTATTCAGTGCCTCACCAATCTCTTCAGGCTCCACGCACAACTTCCCACTGCTGTCTATGACTGGCCCTAATCTTGCCCTAACCAATCTTCTATTCTTAACATATCGAAAGAA